>OY856186.1:454491219-454511916 GCA_963693315.1 Diogma glabrata | reverse complement strand
ACACGCAAACCGCACCAACCAAAATCAGAGCATCGTTGACATACATACCAAAACTAACGGACAGTATTAAAAAACACATATCGAACCGAAATGCCAACATAATCATAGCAAACAAACCACACAACACTTTAAAAAAGCAATTCACAAAACTTAAATACACTAATCCAATAGAATCCACACAAAATGTGGTATATGAGATCCCATGTTCCTGTAATAAAATCTACATAGGCCAAACGCAACAAACTTTGACAAATAGGTTAACACAACATGACTAGACAACATGACAACATGACATGACTAGTGACTACAAACACAGACATAAATACCCCAACAAAACAGCCATTAACCAACATATTATTGATAACAATACCGATGAAATAACGCACAAGTTTGACTTTACACGAGCCAGAATCATAGACCGTGATAAACATAGATTCAAAAGGGAATTTAAGGAGGCCTGTCACATTTGGTTAAATGAAACTAAAACAATCAACACAAGAACGGATCTTAAGAATTTGAATGTTTCATACAGAAATTTGATAACAACATACAAGAAGACCAACAAATGCTAACTTTAGTACTAAAACTAACATACACCTAAGTCAGTGTATTTTCACCTTTGCAACGGTCTTCATAACATTAATACATATGTTGATCGTTCTTGTTGTTGAAAGAGTACTTGATGTTGTTTTCTATTGTTATTTTAATCAAATTGTTGTTTTAAGTTAAGTAGACAAGAATTAGTTAATTCAATTAAAGTAGTTGAAATTTAATTTATTATTATATGTTAATTTATTAGTGACGAAGTTCGTGTTTTAAACCAATTTTTATGTTAGAATAATTAATTAGTTTTTGTGAATTTTTTTTTTTCAAACAAATAGTGATGCCATAACATCTAATAAGTTAGAATTTTTTTTTTTTTTTTTCAATAATATTAAGTTAAATATGCATGTAAGTTTATAGCTAAGTAGCAAAAAACTTATTTTTACACTAATATCTGGATATTTGTAATATAACACTAATTGTATAAAAAAATTGATTGTTAGGTCCGAGATGATGGCGTAGGCCGAAATATAGACTGTGATGATTAACAAAGAATAAAGAAATTAAATTGACCAGAAGCTCGTATAAATAATTTCATTGGAAAATATTAAAAACACTGGTCGTATAAGATAACCCAAATAATTATATATATATATATATATATATATATATATATATATATATATATATATATATATATATATATATATATATATATATATATATATATATATATATATATATATATATATATATATATATATTATATATATATATATATATATATATATATATATATATATAATATATATATATATATATATATATATATATATATATATATATATATATATATATATATATATATATATATATATATATATATATATATATATATATATATATATGTAGAAATAAGGATAAAACTTTCAATACGAAAATCCAATATTTGTCAGCAAAATACAAAAAACGCAGAATTCCAATAAACTATTATAAACATCCTCTTTATTTGAAAGCCAAAATCGAATAGAATTAGTTTATATCAAATTACATTTTACGTTAATCAAAATTTAATTATCTTTATGAGAGATAATGACAAAGTTAATTATCTCTTCTCATTATGCAGCGTTATTTGATGACGCAGCACATTAGCGAGGTTATGACTCAGAGGAGGGAGAAGGTGTATATATATATATATACACCTTCTCCCTCTGAGTCATAACCCTCGCTAATGTGCTGCGTCATCAAATAACGCTGCTAGAGATTCTGATAACATATATATATATATATATATATATATATATATATATATATATATATATATATATATATATATATATATATATATATATATATATATATATATATATATATATATATATATATATATATATATATATATATATATATATATATATATATATATATATATATATATATATATATATATATATATATATATATATATATATATATATATATATATATATATATATATATATATATATATATTAGGGTGTTCCTTAGCTATATGAGGAAAAAAATTATGATATATTGTTGGTCCCACCCCTTAAATCGAAGTGTATACATATAAAAAAGAACTGCAAGAAATTTTGGATCAATCAAATGAAGTTAACCCGTGCCGACTTGAAGTTGAACTTTGGTTTCAAATGAAATCAGCGAAAAAAAAGAAAAATTGTTGCTGCACTGTTTTAGATATTACTCAAACTTTGTGGAAATGTTCTTTAAGGTTCAAAAAATCAAAATCCACAAGGTTTAATTTTCGCACGCGCCACTTCCGGTCCTCACAAAATAAAGCACTTGAAAAGTCGTATTTTTGTGTTTTATTTGTTTTAGCTGTAAAACTTTTTCTATTAAAGATATTGATTCGATCAAGGTGGCATTATAAAACTGAAAGATGGTTGTTTTTAAAACAAAAATAAAAATGTAAGAAACTGTAGGCTGTAAGTAAGAAGCTGTAAGCTGTAAAAAACAAATGGCTATATAATGTTGGCTTCTCTTTAAACGGCTGTACACCCACGTCAGAAGGAAATAGAAAAACAAACGTTAAATTTTTTTAAAGTTAAACGTAAGAACTAAATATCCTGCTAATTTCAAATTTTTGTCTTTTACCAAACACGTCCAAATTGTAGCCTGAAATATGCAAATTGCTAAAGTTTCAAAATTTCAATAGAAAAAGCTTTACAGCTAAAACCGTAAAACACAAAAATACGACTTTTCAAGTGCTTTATTTTGTGTGGACCGGAAGTGGCGCGTGCGAAAATTAAATCCTTGTGGGTTTTGATTTTTTGAACCCTAAAGAACATTTCCACAAAGTTTGAGTAAAATCTAAAACAGTGCAGCAACAATTTTTCTTTTTTTTTCGATGATTTCATATGGAACCAAAGTTCAACTTCAAGTCGGCACGGGTTAACTTTATTTGATTGACCTAAAATTTCTTGCAGTTCATTTTTATATGTATACATACCGATTTAGGGGGTGAGGCCACAAATATTTTAAAATTGAAAATTAAGGAACACCCTAATATTCATGTACAGTTTGCGGAACCCCCCCCCCCTTTCGTGTCAATACCCATAAAAATTTTATTTGCAAAATTGGAAATCAATCGTTTAATTTTAAGGCGTGCCCCGGCCACTTAGGGTTGAGAGGTTTTGTTCTGGCTCTTTAAAAAAATTTAAATTTTTTGTACTACACTCTCCCATTTCGTGTCAATACCCATAAAAATCTTGTTTGCAAATTTTGAAATCAATCGTTCAATTCTAAGGCGTGCCCCTCGGCCAGAACAAAACCTCTCAACTGGCCGTTGGCACGAATTAGAATTGAACGACTGTTTTCAAATTTTGCAAATAAGATTTGTATGGGTATTGACACGAAATTGGAGGGTTTCGTACAAAAACTTCAAATATTTTTTAACGCCCAGAACAAAACCTCTCGTATTTGAGTAGCCGGGGGCACACCTTAGAATTGAACGATTGATTTCAAATTTTTATAGTTATTGACACGAAATGGGGAGGGTGCCGTACAAATAAAAAAAACTTTTTTAAGGGCCACCCTGATGAATGCTTTAATGTCTGTTTCATTTTCAGGCCGGAATTGAAACAAACTGGCCAATTATTGCTAGTTCAGTCGGTTGCTGCTAGTTCAGTCGGTATAGTCTGAGTTTCTAACTCAGTGTTTGGGTTTGAGTCCAGCGTCCCTTCAGTTTCTTATTTTTTATGATTCTCTCAACGAATTGTTCGAAAATGTGTTTATCCATATTTTCGAAAACTTCTCGTTGCATCTTTTTTAAAATCTTAAGTACATTTGTTGTTTGAAATCTCCCATTTTCTCGAGTTTCTTTGCATTCCATAAATAATACAAAAAAATGGTACCAAATGATTTTTTCGTGGGAATGAAGTATTTTGCGGTACGAGTTTTTCATTTTTTTGGATCAATTTTAGTTTGTGGGGATTGGTGATTGAACCTGTAAAATTACACCAGACAATTGGTCGATTGTGTCGAGAAATTTAAAAAGAGATTGTTAGAGGTGTTGTGTAAGATGGATTAATTGAGTGATTCCAGTCCAAAATGGTTTATAAAAAATGCACAGTGTATAATTTTAAGGTAAAATAATATGGTTTTTATTGGACTAATCTGTAAAGTTATGTGCAGAATATAAAGATTGTTATAGTTAAACGAATAAACTCAAAGATTGAAAAAAGCATTAAGTTAAATAAAAACTATAGTGTGCATAAAAGAGGTGTTCACAATTTAAGTAAGACAAATGTGTGTTTTTGGAGTGCCAAAATAAATGGAATTGTCTTTTGGTTTAATATATTTACTTAAGTTTACTCAATTTGTCTCTTTTATTGAATAACTGAGAAATAACCCTATGACAATGTGCATAAAGAACAATAACAGATGACAACAACAACAAATTCAATGGAATAGTTAGTACTAGCAAGGTAAATGATGTTGATTAGATTTTATTGTCAATTATATTTTTTTGTAAATTCACATAAAATGCGTGGCTGACTAAAAATAGGTTGGCTTGTAAAAAAGTTGGTCGAAAGAAGTTTCGCTCATGTGAAGTAGCGGCAGGGTGTTTTTCACATGCAAGAACCAACCAGTAGATCTTTACGGACCACCAGACATCCTACAACGCTTTAAAAAATATATGGTATTTATTTCTAGCTGCTGTTCGATTATTGCTTAATATAAGTTTGGGCTTGATCTTCTGTTTTGCTGTCTATAGAGTAAATCGTCTAAAGTCTAAATAGGTAAGAAGATAGAAATTTCACATATAATAAGATTTTACATTCATAATTTTTTTAATCATCGTATTCCTTAAAAATACACAAAAATTAGTGCAAAATTAAAATGGTTTTGCTGTGTTACTTATATGAAGACACTGAAGCTCAAAACAGTCACAGTTAAAATAAGCCTAAACAAAAACGTTAAACTTATGTTTTTCATTTTCCATTTCAAAGCAACATATAAATGTTGCATTATATAATTGTTGCCAATCGTTTCCTATAATTTTTATATACTAATAAAATTCATAATTCAACTTTTAATTGAACAGCAACAACAAAAAAACAATAAAACTTTGACAAACAAGTTTTGTTGGTTATATTCCAAATAGCATAAAAATCTCGTTAGACATAAAAATAATTTGTCTACTGCCTATTTCAGTAGTTTCATTTCTGTTGTTGTCTTTTTTGGCAAAATATCATAATCCATTATATTTATTATTCTGACATAATTAACTATCTTCCTACAAGAAGTTTTATATTTTTTTTCTGTAATTACTGTTTTTGTTATATTCTGATAGCAGAAGCAATTTAAATCGAATTACAAAAAAAAACTACTTTGGTTGGTTACATAACATACAAATATTCTTGTGATAATTCATATATCTTATACATAAAAAATAACATAAATAAATTAAACATCCTTTCATTATCATAAAAAAGAGATTTATAATGCCGAGCACATAACCACCCACCCAATCCACACATGTATATTTCCATAAACATTTTCACTTTAAAAAAGAATATTGTTTCTTCTTAAAGAATCAAGACATATAGATATAGTTCCACTGGGAAGAACTTGAATTATAAAAAATGAATTTTCCTTTTGTAAAACGACAGAGAAGAAGAAGAAAAAAAAACAAAGTGTTACAAGAAAAACAGAAGAGTGATATAAATTTTCATGTCGGAAAAACAGGAACGTTTTCAGTTCTTACTTTTTCTGTTACGTTTTTTTTTTTTTTGAAAGTTTAAAGTGAATGAAAATGACAAAAGAAAATTATATTTTGTTGAGTTTTTATTTGAAGTATAAGGTGGAAATTTATGAATGTTGTTGAAAGGAGAGATATTAATATAAATTATAGTTTTACCTGTGTTCATTTTATTATGAGTTGGATTTCGTTTTATCTTGGTTTTATTGAATGATAAAAGTGTTTTGTAAGAAGATGCTTGAATTTCTTCAATCAATTGTTTTAAACATATATTCTCACTTTACTATTTTTTTTTAGCTAATCTAAAAAACAAAAATTTAATTGCGATAGTTGTAGCAACAACAGAAGAAAATGTAAAAAAATTGTTTTCCTATCAATTCAACTCTAAAACAATTCATGTCACATATATATAAACTGAAATTGGAATTGATAAAATTTGTTGCCTTTAAATTCGATTTTTTTCCACTCGAGATTGATTACTAATGTGAGACAGTAACAACAACAAAATTATATGTTGAATGTTTGAAAGTTTTCTTATCAATACATTCCATAGCTTTCTATTAAATTTTAACTGCAGTTTTCCACCTCATCTGTAATAATCTTACAAATTCAAATAGCTGCATTATGACTCTAAAAAAATCAAAACCAAAAATCATAACAATGCTGACTATAATACTGATCATCATCATCATCGTCATTATCATAATACAGCAACAATAAAACAAGTTTTCCAATTTGTAGATTTTTTTCCAAAGTAGTTTGGAGATAAAAATTAATTATTTTCACACAGTAGAAAAAAAAGAAAATTGAACAAGAAAAGAGTGAAAAAGGAAAACTGCAGATAAATCGTTTTAATTGAAAATGAAAAAAAAACTATATATAATGAAAATATATTGATAGTTGTGGATTCGATTCGGTTGTGGAAATGGTGAAGTGGAAAGAGATAAATTTTCTGTGATAGATAATTATTGCAGATATTGATGAGCTTTTGTGCAAATGAAAATCAATTGATGGTTATATTTGATTATTTGTGTTATTTTAGGATGAATATTAAAATTGTATTGGTGCGTTCACAGCATAGTCTTGATTTAAGCTGCTAAAGTCACCAGTAAAGTTTGGAGATATAACAGGAAATATGATGTTTTCAGTTTAATAATCAACACAAGATCCCAACAGGGAAGAACAGTTTAAAAACGAAAATAATTATAAAAATCACTAATTGTTTTTATTAACTATCTTCAGTTTATCTAGCGGATTGAATTTAGGTGACTACTTACCATTTTCGTACTAATAAAAGGAACAGTATGATATACTATTTGTTAACAGATAAACATTTTGTGATACTAACAAAGCATCTGGGATTTTCTTTAGATGACGTTTTAGGATTTATCAACGGTTGGATAAAGGCAACATGTAAGCCATTTAATAAAATTAAATTAACTCACACACTGTATGTTAGTGTTAAAATTTATCATTGTTCGATATTGGCGTATCTTGAACTCTATCCGGAGAGAGATTTATACAATCAGATGAAAACAATCATTCGAACAGTTCCATGAACATGAGAAATTTTAAGTTTGTGTTAAAAAAAACTGAGTATTAGTTTACGAATATGAATTTTTTCGGTCACCCGTTTTTCACTCACCCCATGTTGTTTGAACTTCAACACTGTACTTCCTATTCAACCATTTAATTCCACCACATACTTCGTCAAAAATCAAAATTTCTATCACAAACAACTACTACATCAAATTGTATTACGCCTTCCAATTAAGTCAATCCATAACATTTAATTATCTCTTATATTGCATGCTAGTCAAACATCGATCAAATTTAATTAAAATCAAATTGTCCTCCGCCAAAAAATAAAAATAAAAATTAATTGCACCAAAATAAAAACAACATTTTAACATCACATCCTCTTCAAAACATTGTCCAACCAACAAACAAAACGAACCAAAAAAAAAAAATTAAAATAAATAAAAGAAAATGTAAAGAAAATTCTTCATACCATTTATAAAATTTTATAAATTTCCTTTAATTTTCTTTCCTATTTATATTTTGGGAATATTGCCAAATAAAACGATAACTATAACATTCTACAAGTTATCATAAAATAATAAAAAGACATATAAGAGCCTAGATAAGGCAACATAAAAAAAATAATAATAACTGTAAAATTTGTAAAATAAACTTTAAGACATTCCTGTCGCATTGCACCATAAAAACTAGTACGAAAAAAGTACAGCACACAAAAAAAAATTTTGTTTTTTTTAAACTGAAATAAATTTTTATGAAGTGGAAAATAAATGAAAATTTGTTGAATAAATACATGTCTATTGTGGAAATGGCTTGTGTATCTGAATTTTTTATTTATTTTTTTTTTGTATCAGAGAGGGTGGAATTGATCGAAAAGGAATTATATATCTTCAGTACATATATGTACATTGTACATTCTACATATATAAAATAATGAAAAGGAAGTTGAGCTTTGATGTCTTCAAGAAAGGGTTATGATGATATGAAGATCAATTTCATATTAAAATAAATTGAAATGAAGGTTTTTATTGTTCTAGGTTGGATTTGGATGCATTAGGAACGATTTATGCATATTTGTTTATGAATATTTTTCATCAGCACTGGCAAAAAATTAGTGAGGATTTTATTGGAGGTAAATATTCTATTGGATGTTTGAAAAACAACATCTGGTGTTCCTAAATATTTGGCTGTTCTCAGCCACTTTTATAACTCGCATTAACCAACAAAAACTTTAAAAGCTTTGGATATTGAAACTACTTTTATTAGAAAGTGTAGGTTTAAATTAGATTACATTAGAAAGGATTGGATAGGTTGCACGATGCAGAATTTCTCCTGGAACGCAGACTCTATGGTCCATAGTGTCGTGTCCAAGTATGGCCGCATAACAACTATTCCACAAACTTTTCGGTAAGTTTATTGAAATGTAAAACGAACTGTATTGCGGACAGTTTGATTGTTCCAGCCTCTACAGTATCAGAGCCGATAATCCTACCTGTGACTCTAGAAAAGGCTTGGAATAAAATGCTCAGAAACGTCCTTTCTTCAAGAAAACACCCACACACAGGACTTTCACTAAGTATCATGGTAAGAAGGGGTTTATTTAGATCTCCATGTCATGTGAGGATACCGACCACAGTGCTGAAAGTTTTCCTCTTTAAACTTAAAAGAAAATTAATATTTGCTTCTGAAATGCTGATAAATATCTTACTTTGCCTGCTTGTTGATGACACATTCCACAAAACCTTCATCTTGAGGTTGGCATCAACCTTTAATAGTGACAAGGTAAAGGTTTTGAATAACCCAGACGGTTTCTGGACTGAAATATTTCATGCCCACTCCAGCTCATGCAAGTTCATCCGCTTTTATGTTAATAAATAAATAAATAAAATAAACCTTATGCTTCAGAAAGTTATATGCTTTGTAACGAAGCTGCTATCCCATCTCCGTAATTTAGAGTCGCCCTACTTTCTCACACGCACTAATTTATAATAACCAGAACTTTTGATGTTAATTTTTTTACCTTTTTGTTAAACCCAATTTCTTATATTCAATTCGTAATCGTCTCTTACAATAATTTCTGTTTAAATTTGTCATAAAAATAGTTGTGCAATCTCCTCAATTTGGAATCGCTCTATTTCGCAAAAAGTCAAGAAAAAAATGCACTGATTTATAAATCAAGCAATATGTTACTTCTCGTTTACTATAATGTCATGATCTTTCGAAGTTGTTTTTACTTCTTTTTTAGACACAGTTTCTTGCGTCCAATTGGTAATTATCTCGTACATAATTTTTTTCAGTTTGTTATGAAAGAGATGTGTAAACTCCTTGGTGGGTATAATAAGGAGCGAAAAGTTCCCAAGAAACAAACTTATCGTTTTGTTATTGTTTACAAACGGCCGTTAATATACTATAAATAGAAGCCGATAGAGGGCTTCTGTCTCTTAATTCTATTCTATGTTAAACGGTGCTAAACTGCTGTTTTGCTGTCGCTTGTGATTTTTGACGTTTACACATTGAGTTTTGTTTTTGGGTGTGGTTTGCTTTCAACTTATTATAAAAACTAATTAATTTGATGATAAAAATCAATAAAAACAAAGAAAATATCCCAAAAAAAAAAACCAAAAACTCTTGTTTGTACGTATCTACAATGTTTACCATAAATTTGTGTTAACTAATATTATAAAAATAGGCAATAAAAATCTGATAAATAAAATATTGAATATAAATCATAATTGTTCGCATGTCCAACGTTTTATCCTAATTCTATGCTAGTGAGTATTGTAATAAAATATTAAAATCATAACCGTATGTATGGAAAATTCTGTGATAATTCTTTATAAAAGAGATTGTTTAAGATTGTTCAAGAGAGTGTCTCAAAGAGAGGAAATTAACAAATCTGAAAAAGAAATAAAATTTAGAAGTATATGGCTAGGGTTGTTATATTTCGGGGATAGCGAACGTTTCAACGTTAAGTGATTGCGTCTGGATGGTGAATTTGCTTTGGTTGGCAGTCTACATTAACCAATTTATCACATGCCACGATTGCGTCCTGTGTGCTGAATACTGCAGTACATTTCCGTATCAACCATTTTGTATTTTGCATTTGGTGTCATCCTGTACCCTGAATAATTAAAGATATCTCCCGAAGAACAACCACTTCCGTGATCATCAAAAAAAGTTTTGCTGAAACAATTTCCCAACACTTCCGTCATCCGGAAGGCTAAATAATAGGATATTTCCTGAATATCTACAAGTATTGCCGGCAGAATTCCACAAACCATATACTGGATGAAGATGCATGAGTAAAGGGGCTCTTTGAGAGGGGATCTGGACTAGCTATGGGGTGAGTCATATTGTAACTTTGTTCTATGTGTGGGTATGAATGATTATGGATATGTATGTGTATATATGGTTGTGTGGAAGTGGGTACGTATGAGAGAGTAGCTTTTTTCCATGCACGTGTGTCTGCCAGAATCCAATTGGAACCATATAAACAGGAATTTTACATAAATATTGCAAAACTTATTGATAAAAACTTATAAATAATTAAAAGTAAAAATGGATGGCTTATTAATTTTCACTCAAGTAATTATTTTGGGGTTCATTACCGAATTTGATGATGGAATGAAAAACAAAATTCGTGACTTAGCAGTAACGAATAGATTGATGAAAGAAGACATGGCGGATGAAAAAGAATGCCTTCATTCTATTTTTACCATACCAATATTTAATCCAATTATTGCATCTCAACGGATAATGTTTTGCCAATTCGATAATTCGTATACTACATACTACGCACTTTGTACAAATGATTACAATATTATTTTTGAAGAATTTTTTTTTGAGTAACTTTTTTTTTAGTTTGGAACAAAATTAATAGAAATGTTACAACGGCAAATGAGAGTATGCATCTCGTTGGTTAAACATATGTGTGGGCCTGATGTAATTGTACTAAAAAAAAATTTCAAACAGGGAGGTATATTGACGTCATTGCTTGATTCATGTACTGAGTTATACAAGTATGATCAGTCAACACTAGTAGAAGCAGTTGAACAGCTTGTAGTAAGTTCTGATGCTCGAACTATTGCATGGAAAGCATTACAATCGGTTACCAAAAAGTTAAAACACGATCCACTCTCATGCACTAACTGTTGTTAATCATCACTATTAGTCATTATGTTCAAGCTGTCGAGCACTAGATCTTTCGTCATCTGATATTCTTTTCCTGAATTTGTTTCCGTCATCAAAACATTCTGGATACTGGTGGTACCTCTCCTAATGTGCATATCCACAGTTATGAAAATGATAACAAGTTAATCTACTGGATTAAATATGGTAGTTTGGCCGTATCGCGTAGTGTGAATGCGCGTATGGGCATGGATGAGTGCATACGTGTGTAAGTATGTGGGTGTGTGAGTATATGTGTGTGTGAGTATGTGTGGGTGTGGATGGTGATGTGCGTGTGAGGGTGTTTGAAATATGGGGCTGGATGTGGTGATCGCGGTTTATTCATATACTGAAGTCGCCAGAGTCTACTCAGTTCACTTGCCTTTTTATATATCCGCTTATTTTATCATGAGACACGCGTACTATACCGGTATTTGTGTTGGAGCAGCAGGTATTCTTCTTTCGACTCCACTTACTGAAGCTAGTTTGGGGCTTTAAAAATCTCACTACTCGCGCGGCCTGCTATGCCACTTCATTGATTTACCAATGAAGCAGCGCTTCATTACAGCTTTGATAACGACGTCACTATGCATATCTATTTCAGGACAATCTGTCCGTTATCTATCAAGTATGTGACCATGACCGCATGATTTTCCTCTATTTATCCACGTCTCTGCTATATGCAGTCTGCAAACACCCCTTTTAGCAATTTAATCTACAGATAAATGTAAAGGAGCCAAACCCAACATGGCCTCCAACGACAGTGTTGGTGTGGTACGCATTTAGCTAAAATTCTTTCACATGCCATTCTCTGTATTTTATTTAACGTAGCACGGAAGTATTGCTTCTCTGTCTTTGGTCTACCAGACAACACATGCAAAAACAAGTATTGTTCTGAGTATTGCTGAAAAGAAATAGACTTGGTATTGCATGCACTCTTCTCTTGTTGGTAAATAAGACTACCTGTGATTGGGAAGAATAAACTGAAAATCCTTGTTCCTCACACCAATCTTTATCCAAATTCAGTGACTTTGGCATCAGATCCACCAGAGTGCGAAGGTCTTCCCCAATTGCCAGTATGGCATATCATCAGCGTAACCCTGAGAATAGGGTCCCCGATTAATTCAGTCTCTTAAGAACACTATTAACTATCAAAGTCGAAAAAGGGGTGAAAGAATACCACGCTGTGAACATCTTCGTTTGACTGAAACTGAAACTACTTTTAGATCTGAAACACAATCTAATTTCAGATCGTGCTACTAATGCCATGTAGTGAAGCCCCAGTCCTGATTGACTCAATGGTAGTATTATTAAAAGCACCTTCTATATCTAAAAAAACACCCAAAGCGAATTTTTTGGGATCAAGTGTTCTTTTAATTTTAGCCACAAAATGATGCGCATCTGTTTCTACTGATTTCCTAAATTGGTATGCATGTGGATTGGTTATTAGTGGAAACTGTAGTAAGCCGGTGTCTCTTATCTAGCTTTCTGCCAATGCTCTGGGACATAGCCATACCCTAGAAATGCCTTATATAAATTTAACAGTGATTCAATGAGGTCGTGCACATTATTCTGTAGCATGCATGGATATATTCAATCAAGACCAGGCGATTTAAAGAGTTTAAAAGAATCTGTGGTCCATTTCAGAGATCTTATGTTCACCACATGTGAAAGGTTTAGGTTTAGTGAAAAACCTAAAACAGATTTTTGCATCTCAAGTTTATGCCATACTCTTGTAACCTTCAGAAAAACATTGCAATACGCGAGCAATAACTAGTGATTTTTCATCGCTTCTCTCATAAAAATAGTGAAAAGCTTCGAATTTTAATCAATATTGTTGAGCATTTTTATTGCATTAGATTGATTAGAGGACGAGACTAAGACACAACGCTCCACATGGTATTTCGTTTTTTGAGGAATACCTTATAGTTAAAGGCTATATTCGTGTCAGGCTTGAAGGTATCCGAATTTTTTTGCATGTTTTTGATTATATTTTTTCCCTTCTTCTTTACCATTATTAGGCCAGGAAAAATAGTATTTTAACAACAAAAAAATTCGTTACAGCAAACTGACAGCGGGATATTGTAGAACACGATATTGTAAAAGAGGGAAACATAAATCGAACCAGCAGCTGCTATCCGGGGGAGAATGGGGAGGGTTTTTAGGGGCTGAAAAAGGTTTTTCGTGATTTCTGGCTAAACCGTGCATCCTATCAAAAAGAGTTATATGTAAAAGTTGTAGAAAATAAAAAGATCTACACTTTTTGTACGGACCATTTTTACCCTCACCTCAACATTTTTCGAAAAAAATGCGAAAAACCGATTTTTTTCTTTTTTCTTGTTTTCTTGTACAAAAAAAATTTTATGAAGTTCAAATTTTGGAAAAAGATACCTCCATTTATTGGAAAAAAGCAGCAATTTTTTTGGAGGGAAATATTTAAACGTTGTTGTTAAAATTAATTTTTTTGAAAAAAAAAACCAAATTTTTAACTGCGATTCCTCTTAAAACTACGCCTTCTAAAGAGTTCAGTTTTGACTCATTTACTCGTTCTTACGTCTATTTTTGATAAATGGTAAAAAAAGTATAAACCTATGGACAAAAAGGCGGAAAAATTGAAAAAACCGAAAAAATTGCTTTTTTCGTGGTAATTTGCATATTTATCGTTGAATAATTGTTACTAATTAATAAAATCATATTATTTTTTTTATTATTACGTAAACAACGATCATTCGGAAATACATTTATGAATAATTAGATGCTTTCGTTTTCGAACTTGATAAAAATTGTTCGAAGAAATAATCAACAATTAGAATTTCAGTCGTACTAAAAATCTTAAAAATTAAATATCTCAAGAACACGAATATTAGCCTCTTTGTAAATTTGTAATATTTTAGAGTAAGGATAGAACTGTTTTTACAAAAAAAAATAAATTAAATTTCAATTGATCTTCAACCCAAGCGCCAACTTTAAAAAAGTTTTTTAATATTTTAATTTAAAAATTAATTACAAAAACAACTAATTATTTTTTTTTTCAAACGATTAACTAATCACCTACAAAAAAAAAAAAGTTTGATAAAATTGGTAAAGCCGTTCTTGAGCAATTTGATTTCGAAAGTACGTGGGATTGGCAGAATTTTCATTTTTCTAAAATATTTAATGCTTATTTTAGTTTATAATATATGATAATTAATATATGATATATTTTAATTTAATATGAATTTTTTATTGTAATTGAAAGGAAAATTCACTATCTATTTGATAAATTTCAGCAAAATCTGCAACTGGCATATTTTTGCTAACAAATATTCGAATTGGTTTTTATCGTCGAACAAAACGTCTGTCTGTAATTTGAGTATGTTTTGGGTAAAATATTAATCCTTCAGAAAACCCAAAAAAAGGCTATTTAGTACCTTCTTTAAACCTCATTTAGTACCTTCTAAGCCCAAAATAAGTTTAATAGAATCAGTAAACTTGGGCTTAGTGTATGGCACAAAGTACCAAAAAATCAACCTATATTCAAATGTGTTTTTCTCAAAAACAAAAAATAACAATTGTCCTTATAGGTTTAGTATGTTTTAAGTAAATAACAAATCTGTAAAATATAAAAAACATGAAAGAAAACTAAAAAGTACTTTTTGAGATCGCCATGTTTGAAGAATAAAATTTTCTTTTTTGTTACCTAAATAAACTAAAAGTAACGAAAGCATATAATTATTCATTAATTTATTTCCAAATGATCGTCGTTTACGTTTATCATTAAAAATTTAAATGATTTTATTAATTAATAACGATTATTCAACGATAAATACGCAAATTACCACGAAAAAAAAGCGATTTTCTCGGTTTTTTCAATTTTCCCGCCTTTTTTTCCATAACAGTGTACCATTTTTTTACCACTTATCAAAAATAGACGTAAGAACGAGTAAATGAGTCAAAACTGAACTCATTAGGAGACGTAGTTTTAAGAGGAATCGCAGTTAAAAATTTGTTTTTTTTTTTCAAAAAAATTAATTTTAACAACAACGTTTAAATATTTCCCTCCGAAAAAATTGCTGCCTTTTTCCAATAAATGGAGGTATCTTTTTCCAAAATTTGAACTTCATAAAATTTTTTTTGTAAAAGAAAACAAGAAAAAAGAAAAAAATCGGTTTTTCGCATTTTTTTCGAAAAATGTTGAGGTGAGGGTAAAAATGGTCCGTACAAAAAGTGTAGATCTTTTTATTCCCTACAACTTTTACATATAACTCTTTTTGATAGGATGCACGGTTTAGCCATAAATCACGAAAAACCTTTTCCAACCCCTAAAAACCCTCCCCATTCTCCCCCGGATAGCAGCTGCTGGTTCGATTTATGTTTCCCTCTTTTACAATATCGTGTTCTACAATATCCCACTGTCAGTTTGCTGTAACGAATTATTTTTTTTTTTTTCTAATTTTTTCTCCTATTATTACTGGCCTATATTTCAAAATAATATTCATATGTACTATAACAAAGAGTTGAACTAAAACGGGGAACTTTTCATTTTTTTTGGCTTTTGTGAGTTCTTACTGTTTCCATTTGTTCTGTATGGTATTCGAAATCCTAATTTTTGTTGCTTCTTTTGACATTACTATTTTTTGAGTTGGTGAGAATAGCTTACGATACGATATAATCTAAAACATCGCAAGCTAAAAGTGCTTCGTTATTTTCGTGCAAAGCTTGTAACTATTCACTTGGTTCTGTCGAGAAAGTACTTGAACCAAAATAGCAGTATACTCTCAGCAATTCTCTTAAAAGTAAAATTGAAATATTTAATAATCTAATAATGCCAAAATAATCGTGCTGTTTCAGTTTGTTACATAGAAGTAAAAAGATGTATAAACCTAATTCACTTCTGCTTTACCAACTGAACCAGCTGATAATGCTTCACTTAATCAGCTGGTAATGCTTTTTGAATCTGATGGTTGTTATAGTTTTAATAAAAAACACTTTGAACCGACTGAAACACAAGCTTTCCCAGTTCAAACCATGTTACTTAGTCTATAAAATACTTTAACAGAGGAAGCTTCATAGTATTCATATTGTTACAGAGTTCTGCAACATATGAACTAAAGATTTTAAGTAACAAAACGTATCTACTCAAAATTAGTTTTACACCGAGAATCATAAAATCCTTATAAGAACTCCTTTATTTCAAATCTAAATTATCTTAAATTCTGAAATTATGCACCTGAAACCAAGAGCCTTGGGCCTAGAATCAACAGACAACCTACTATCTAACGCCTAAAACTATAAACCTAGAACCAAAAACATCAAGGTGAGAACATCAACATAGATCATTTAACCTTGAATTTAAAACTAAGAATTTAAACCTTTTAAAATTTTTTAATTTAGTTAAATAAATTAAAATAATGATGGTTTGGTTTCCAAGTTGTAAAAACAGAATTTAAACACAGCCTTTAATCATTAAAAGTCAAATCTAGAATCTAGCAAGACCTCACCCACCCCTTGAAACATATAACATAAAAAACCAATTCATAAAATAATCACTACAATTTCGAGACAAGCACAAAACCCTTTAGAAATTAACACCTTACACATATAACTAGAACCAAAAGGCAAAGTATCTTTTAGGCAATGCCAAGATCATATGTGTTTCTCAAATAATATTATCTTATAAGTAGAGTAGCGATTTAAGGTTGATTTCTTTTCTTTTTTCGCAGTTCAAACACGTGTGGTATAATTTTGTCGACCAGATATGCTTTAGTTATACAAACAATTTTTGGCTTGCAAAAAACCTGGAAGTGAAAACCCGATCAAACAGCAACTTTCGTGTTTAACCTTTACCTAACGTTGTGTAAACTTCTAAGAAATAAACTTGAGCTTTTAAACATTTCTTTTGTGTTAAAAGATTTCAAAATATGATTCTCAGATAGCGTACTAGAATCTGGTAATGAATATTATAATAACAAACAAAAGATAAAAAATATTTCAAAAAATTAAATTAATACAAATTTCTAATAAAAATTAACAATAATCAAAACAATCAAAAAAAGTCAAAGCGACACGTATATCCGCTAGAAATAGGTAGATTTCGAGATCAGACGGTTTTGTGTGGCAGTAGAATCTGATGTATCAGATTAGTTTAAACAACACAAACTAATTTAAAACAGATATCGAACAAATTTTAAAAAGAAAACTAGCTATAAGCAAACCTATATCTATCCAATTTTGCAACAAACAAATATCAAATCTACCACAGAACATGTGTGTGCCAATTTATGACACAAACCTACGCTATATCATAGGTCGTCCAATTACTGCAAAATATCTAAATAGTTTATTTCTAAGAAAAAAATTAATTTCTTCTATTCAAACCTTTTTATGTTTTTTCATAGACTGTTATAAGGTTTTTGGAAATTGTAGTTATGGATTGTTGAAATCTTTTTGTTGAAGCCAACAAGTCAAAAACCTCTAACTGCAGATGTTTATATTTATAAGAAATGGATTTAAATGTTTCCACAAATTCTAAATTTATGTAGTTTTTATAAATATTAGTATCCAAACGGCCGTTATAACGGATTAAAAAAACAAATTTTTTTGTAGTATAAAGCCTCTAGTTATTTAACCATGTGTAAGATTTTTCTGATTTACGAACTTGTCCAAGATATTAATAAAACACACATGTTTACGGAAAGTTTTTTGATCTGGCTCCACAAATGCGACCGTGAGAGTGCCGCTTGATTCAAAACGCATTTTGTGTTTTACAAGCTTTTTTGTTGGAGCCGCTCACTCAGAAACCCCCAATTGCAGAGGTCTTTTTTTTGAAGAAACTGATTAAAAAGGTTTCAAAGATTCTAAATTTATGAAGTTTTTAAAAATATTAGTATCTAAACGGACGTTATAACGGATCTAAAAAACAGAGTTTTTTTCTAGTATGAAAACTCTAGTTTCTTAACCATATATTGGATTTGGCTGATTTACGAACTTGTTCAAGATATTAATAAAACGCACATTTTTAAAAAAGGTTTTTGATCTGGCTTTATAAATGCGACCGTGAGAGGGCCGGTTGTTTAAAAAAAAATTTTTTTTGCAAAGTTTTTTGTTGGAGCCGCTTACTCAGGAACCTCTAACTGCAGAGGTCTATTTTTAAACCAAATTGATAAAAAAGACTCCAAAGATTCTAATTTTGTTAACTTTTTAAAAATATTAGTATTCAAACGGCCATTACAACGGTTTTAAAAAATCAATTTTTTTAGAAAAAAGGCTCTAGTTCCTTAACCATGTGTTGAATTTTGCTGATTCACAAACTCGTCTGAGATATTAATAAAACACACATGTACAGGAAATTTTTTTGATCTACCCCAACAAAATGCGACCGTGAGAGTGCCGGTCGTTTTCGTTATATCTCATATCGTTTATATATATATATATATATATATATATATATATATATATATATATATATATATATATATATATATTTATATATATATATATATATATATATATAATTATATATATATATTATATATATATATATATATATATATATTGTTACATTTTGAGTAGTGTAAACAATTGAGTATTAATGATTTATCACTCACAAAACCATACCACTCACAAAACAACACAAATAAGTAATAAACAAGTAAACTTAATTTAAAACACCTTTATAATAGCTTTTATTAATTTCATCTAATTAAATGTAAATCCAAATTACTAATGATCGCTTTCTACACATTACCATTTATATCTTACAAATTGTGATTTTTAAATATATCCCCGTTAATGATGTAAATGTATAATAATATATATATAACACTAGGGGGTATCCCGCGGGCTCCGCCCCCCCCCCCCCCCGCCCCTCCATCCTTTCCCCTCCCTACGCACACCAATACACTCTTGCTCTTTTCATCCGGCTTTGATAGAACTACTAAATACTATCCATCATAATCCAACCTCTTCTAATCTATTCTGTGTGTACCTTCTGCTTAAGTATAATTCTACAAAAACAATCGTGAGGTTAACGATAAATTTTTATACGATCAATGACAAATGGTTGAAAATAATAATAATAAGAAAATACTGAAATAGCAGCTTTTTTTCTTCTATATTTTATTTACAGAAAATGAAGCTATGGAAACAAAATATTCTATGATTTTTAGCACTATCTGTCATATAAATAATTAATTTTCTTATTAATATCGCAACGATATAAATTTGAACGAAAAGGCTAAAAGACAATTAGAGCAATAATTTTGAAAAACTACATTATCGAAAAATTTAAATGCCGTAAATGGAATTTTTATGAAGGAATTTTTATGAAAAAGGAATAATTTTTATGTTCTATAAAAAAAATAAACCAAAACAATAAAAATTAAATATAGGATTAGCGTTGAGCTCCAAACCTTTCTCACAACCCCCTACATCGACAATGACAACGAAATTTCGTACTGAGTTTCTTAAAGTTCATTTTATCAAATCGGTTAAATTATTAATGTTTGAAAATGTATATTATAACCTAAACTTTTTTTTGCATAAAAATATCAAATGTTTTCAACCTACATTGTTTTTAAAAATTGTTAAAAATCTATATTTTTCTATGCTGTTATGTTCGCTGTACTATAGAACAATTTTCTGGTTCTGGTCCTGCCATAATAGCGCTAGTATTTTACGAAATGTTGTGTCAAAAAGTGAGGAAATAGACCTTTAATCATGTACTTTCATCAATTTGTTTCCTCTTTTCTTTTTTAATAAACTTATTATAAAAACCATCTACCAACTTTACTATTTAATGTAAAAATTATTCCTTTAAAAAAATTCGATCTATTTTTCATAATAAATATTACATATCTTGTGACTAATTCAAAATAAAAAAAAAATAAATAAAAAAAATTTAAAAAACACACTTTTTGAAAAACGAACTAAAAAGTAGAAAATAAATTTTGCATTAACACCAGCGTTATGTCTTTTATAATTATATTTCCTTTGAAATTGTTAGAAGAAAAAATATTTAAATGGGATTTAACACATCTTAGCATAGATGCAAATATTAAATTTTTGACTAATTTAAAATGCTAATTTTCGATTGACAAACAGTTTTCCGTTCCCATTTGTTACATAAAATAAAAGTGGGGTGACGCATACATTAATATAGAAAAGGAACAAATGTATTCTATGTTAATCTCTAACAAGAGAGACTACCAACGTTTATTCCCTTTCCT
>OY856186.1:454295442-454491019 GCA_963693315.1 Diogma glabrata | reverse complement strand
AAACCAAAATGTTCTGTCTCTCTCTGGTCAAGCCAAAGGGCTTGAGCACTATATCTTCTCTATAGTGTGTCATATGTCTAACAATAGGGGCTTGTGATGGCATCATTCACGATATTATTATTGAATTATATGAGTAAGCACTAAATTTACATACAAATAAATAATTGAAAAATATATAAGTAGAAGGCAGGAGCAGTAGATGTGAGCCTCAATCATAAAAGCACACGGAAATCAATTATACTCGAGAAACTTTTAACGACTTGTTAAAATACAAAAGATATTTTCTGAAACCTGGTAGCACTATACTTTCAACAGTGGACTAAAGTGTTTAAAGAGAAGAGATGATGATAATCAGATTGCTAGAACAGAATAATTCATTTATCAAATACTCTCATGAGTCACTAAGAGTAGGTCGACTTTTAATAGAATAAATTCACAATGTTCTAACTTTAAAACAACAAGATGTAAGAAAATAATCAAATGATATTTAACTATAATTTTTTACCACTAGCCAAGGTGATATCTTAGGGGTGCTGGCAAAGGAACTCTTTCAGTCTCAGGTGAATGAGCCATTTTATTTTCGACACCGTTTAATTTTAATTTGATTTGGTTGAATGCTGCATTTTCTTTAAGTGTATTCTCGTCTTGTGTATTTCGTGCAGTTATATGTTTCATTTGGGAAGAAAAGAACAAAACACTTCTGTCTATGGAAGCAAATAAGCAGAAGAAAATAGCAATCTTTAACTATTCTTGACAAATGATTAGAGCTAGTTCTTGAGGTAAAATCTAATCCATAATGAAATGAGACATCTGTTCTGTATAATATTTCAACAAGTAAATACAATACTCCCCATTTTTAAAAAGTCAACATTATGCATTTTTTTATTTATGTGAATAATTTGAATTTTTAAATAATCATTTATTTAAGTTATTTGTTAGTTAAATATATTTTTCTGAATTTTTGTGATTATTTATTTCAGATTATAAGCCAAATAGAGCACCACGCTCAGCGCCGTAGTGTAACTTTTAGGGGCCCTGTGCACAACATCGTATTGTATCTTTAAGGGGCGCTATGTAGACACTAAACATCAAACATTCATCAATTATGTAATTATAATTAATTGTTCTGGCTGTTGGATTTTTAATTGTCAGTATTGCTAATCCAGGTAGCCTTTCTTGTGACATTGTAGACCGTAGATGATTCTCAATTAATTTCAGTTTTGAAAACGACCGTTCACAATGAGCAACGGTAATTGGTATTGCTAAAATCATTCTATACACGATGCATACATTTATATACTTACATAATTCTTCCAAATTCCTTTCTAAAATAAATTCCAAATTCTCCATAATAGTATAATTATCTGCTAAAATATATCTTAAAATAGAGAGTTCGTTTTTGAACGTGGAGTCTTCAATATCCATTCCTAAATGTTGGAACAGATTTGCACAATTATAGTATTGAATTCATTTGCATTCATAGCTTTTAGCTTCAAATCATTTTGCAATGAATTTATCACAGTATCGATTAATTTTTTAAAATAATTCTGTTTAAATTTACTCATCATCAATTTCAGGAATGAGCTCACATATATCAATATCATCACAGCATTGAATTGGCTCAATTTCTTCTTGTGGGAGTTCAATTCCGTCATTTGGTATATCATTCTCTTTTCAACTGTTGTGAGGTGCAGTTGATTGTGAATAAAATATTTACTATACAAAAATCAATTATTCTAAATTAAAATTTGTTATTCGTTTTAATTAAAATATTATCCAGTTTATTTTTATTGCCAAAAAAAAAATCATTTTACTTTTTTACTAATCAATATGTCACTTTGTGTTAAATGCAAGTTAAGAATTAACCGTAACGATCATATTGCTTGTAATATGTGCAAATATGTTTTCCACGGGAAGTGTGTAGATTTAAATAAAGTAGAAATTGAAGATGCTAAAAACGGAAAAAAGTATTGGCTTTGTTATGATTGTGTCAACCTACAAAAGAATTCGTGTGTAAACATTAATGATGTATCTAAATTTGACGCTAATATTTGTGATGAGGCCGTTGATTTAACAGGACACGTAAGTAATTCAGTGTTCGAAGATATTCAACAACAAAATGATCAAATAAACTTTTTCAACGGGAGCGATGATAATATAACTATCAAGAATCTCTATTTATACATGAAAACAAGATTCGATGGTTTGGATAATACTATTAAAATTGCGAAAATTATTATGAAAGAAAACGTTTTGTTAAAGGAAAAAGTGTCACTTTTAGAGTCTCGGGTTGACGAATTGGAACAAAAGCAACTAGTAAAATCAATAGAAGTCGTGGGTAGGGTTTCTAATCCGGATATCCGGATATCAAACTATCCGGATTATTCGACCAATTTTCACTATTCGACTATCCGGATACTTTTTTGTAATTATCCGGATATTAAAAAAACCTTTATTTTGTAGAAAAAATAATCAAATTGCGTGTCAAAGTTAAAAATAAATATTTAAACTGTGTTGCAAAGTTTATTAGTGCAGTGAAGTGACTGTAAGTTAAAAATTTATTTACAACTTCAATGTTATGAAAACTGTAATCTTTGAATATTTTTATTTTATGACACACTTCGTCAATCTGCAGTGTAAAGGGTTACAAATATTTATTTGATGCTATGTTGATTTCAAAAAAGTAATGTTTTAAAAACATGCAGCCCGTCAATAAAATCTGAAGTGCGCTAGTTTTTTAAAGGTTATTATTAGAACAGGATTCTTTTTAATAATTTATATATTTTGCATCTGCTTCAATAAATACAGTATATCATAACTATATTAGTTAATTTATTTAACAACAAACAGATTTCAAATTTTTAAAAGCAC
Source organism: Diogma glabrata (assembly GCA_963693315.1). NCBI lineage: Eukaryota > Metazoa > Arthropoda > Insecta > Diptera > Cylindrotomidae > Diogma > Diogma glabrata. Next base: position 454,488,148 of record OY856186.1, on the reverse strand, counting down.
TGGCTATACATCGTCAAAACGCTCTGAAGTTTGGAATCATTTAAAAAAAAAATAAAAAAAAAATAAAAAAAGAGATGTTTCTCTCTATTAGCATTGCAGTAAACAAATTGGATGTAAAGGATAAATCATTTAAAAGTTCATAAAATAATCATAAATTCAGCTTCCACTTTAACCTCAATCGATAAAATTCATGAATCATCTACATCAAAAAAACTTAAAAGCGATTCCGGTGATGGTGGAATTACAAAATTCTTCAAAATGAAACCCCGTATGAAAGTTTGTCTCGATGTGTGACAGAAGATGAGTTTTCAATGAATGCTATAGTGGAATCATAGATATGTCCGAAGTAAAGGCTTTGTCATGCCTAAAAATCTCTCAACTGTAACGAAAAGTATTTTAAAACTTTATGGTATAAAAAGAGAGAGTTGTTAAATATCTTATTTTCACTGGAAAAAGCTGTAAAAGAATTAAGCGAAAATACAGCGACGCTTTTGACAGTTGCAGGCGTTCACAAAGTTGTTTTCAAAAAATTAGAAGAATGTGGAACGAATTTTTCAAAAAAGTTAATTAAACAGATAAAAAATCGAATGGATGAACGTCGTGATAAATTCCTTATGATTATGTTAATCTTTTTACAGGCAATATTCCATATTCCAATAAATATTTTCATTATGTTACAAATGGTGCCTCTATTGCATTGGCGGTAGAAATTTTTAGAAGAATATATCCTCATGTGATTATGATGTCTCTGGAAAAATCACTGAAGAAATTACTATTGAAAGTAAGGATGAAGAAAGTCTAAGTAGTGAAGTCTGTAAGATATTGTCACTGCAAGGAACAACTTGAGAATGCAATTTCTTCAATTATACTCATGTTGAGAAGCAGAATGAAGAAAGTTCCACATTGCTGAAAAAAGATTTCGTTTATTTAAATAATTATAATAAAAAATGACAGACAACTTAAATATTCTATAACACGCATTATTAACATATATTTACCTATTTGGACTGCAACAGAGCGCGTATTTTCTATTGCTGGTTTCACCAGGACAAAAATTAGAACTCGACTGAATTTCGAACAACATTTAATGCAATAATTTATTTAACATATGCGTTTTTAAATATGCATCAACTTCGTTAAATTTATGATTAATTCTATTTTTTATTGTTATTATATGATTTGTTACTATTTTTGTTATTTTGTGACTATGTATAAATATGAATTAATATAGATATTCGAAAAATATGCATAAATGAATTAAATACCGCAAAATAGAAAGCATGTCTTATTATTTGTTTTAATTATCCGGATATCCAGATTATCCGGATAATTAATTTTTTATGTATTCGATATCCGGACAATAAAATAGGTCGGATATTTAGAAACCCTAGTCGTGGGTGTTCCAGTTACAAAAAATGAGAATATTGTAAATGTCACATGTGATCTATTAAACAGGGTGTGTGATCTAAACTGTACCGGAGAATTGTTCGAAGAATGTTTTCGTATTGGAAATAAAACTGGTAATTCAACGGAAAAAATAATTGTCAAACTTAAAAGTGAAAACGTAAAAAACATGATTATGGAAAAAGTACGTAAGAGTCGTTTCAAAGATTTTAAACCACCAAATTTATATTAATGAATGCATCACACACCATCGTCGTCAAATATTTAACAAGGCAAAGGAAGTGAAAAAGATAAAAAATATTTAATATTGCTGGATGAGAAATGGAGTGACTATGATGAGGAAACAGGAAGGTGGTACTGGTAAAATTATTTGTATAAAATCAGACCTAGATTTAGAAAACTTATAAATTTTTAAAGTTAGTATAGTCGCTTAGTTTCTTATCTTTTCTTTAATTAAAATTATTTTGCCAATTTTAATTATTCCTTTTGTCTTTTTTATATATTATTTATTCATATTGTGTTAATTTTTTCATTTTTATATTTTTAGTTAATAATGAATAATTTTAATCACGACCTTCTGCAAAATTCTCCCATAAATGATTGTATTCCAATAGAAAGATCAGAAGCAACAAAAATTTTGATCGATGAATCAACTCAATATTGGTTAATTCATCAGGACATACAAAGCATTCGCATGAATTTGGACAGATTTATTTCTCATATTGATTGTTTTCCAAGTCAACCAACTCTTATTTTCCTTACTGAGATCTTCATTAAGGAAAACGAATTATCTAACTATAAAATTGAAAATTATGCTATGTTTGCTAACTGCAATGATTCAAATAAGAACGCCGGAGTTGCTGTTTATATAAAAAACAATATTCAGACAAAAATGTCTAAACGGTCATTCAATAGTGCTGATGGTATATCAATTAGCTGTAAATTCCATAATGACAAATTTAATGAATACTTTGTAGCAATACCTAGCTTGCTTGTTGAATCTAGCTTTGTTGATTATCCCTACACTGAGGAAGAAAGCGAGACTTTAATGTTTTCTAATTTTTTTTTTTTTTTTTTAATAAAATGTGTTGTGTAATAGGGTTTAGAATATGTGTCACAACAACACATAAATACCTTTTAAGACCTAGGTCTAGACCTGGGTCCCACAACAACTGGCGTTCTGAGGTGTAGATTAACGCTTTTTTTTAAACATCTGTGGGTTGAAGCCACCTGAGACTAAGTGTTCCGGCAAACTATTCCATTTGTACGCAGTTCGGACAAAGAAGTCTCTCTGCGATCTGCCAGTATGACAGCGCGGGATCTTTACCGTTTCACTGGTTGCGGCAGCCGATTGCCGAGTGGAACGGGGGTAAGAATAAGTTTGAGGCATGATGCCGCTGATTTCATCTGAGCACAGCTGATGACGATATTTGTAAAAAACAACGAGGTCAGCAACAGTGCGACGATGTTGTAGGGAATCAAGTTGTGATGTCAAAGTTCGATCACCTACAATTCGTATAGCTCGCTTTTGAACAGAGTCCAAGAGGGCCAAGATGGAAACAGAGGCAGCACCCAAACTTGACAGCAGTACTCCATACAGGGACGAATATAGGACTTATAAACATGGAGCAATTGGTATGGAGTGAAAAATTTTTTGCATCTATTTAGGAGGCCGAGTTTTTTAGACGCGCTTTTTGCCATCGCCATTACATGATCGTTCCAGAGTAGGTCATTTGAAACTGTGACACCCAATAAACGAATGTTTTTACATTCACCTATTGGTTCATCACACAATTATTCGGAACAAAGGAGTTGTTATTTTTCATCATTCACGGAGTCCGAGGTACTAAAATTTATAAGTTCTTTAAAAAATACTAGTTCTGCAGGTTATGACGATATTTCGAATATTATGGTTAAAAACATTGTTATAAATATTGTAAAACCATTGACATATATTTTCAACCTAAGCATGTCTAATGGGACTTTTCCAGAAAGTATGAAATGCGCTGTTGTTCTCCCACTATACAAAAATGGATGCAAAACTAATATGTCGAACTATCGCCCGATTTCTCTGCTGCCAGTATGCTCCAAAATTTTTGAAAAAATTGTTAAGTATAGATTATTAAGTTTTTTTGATAGTACTGGCTTTTTAAGCAACTTGCAATTTGGATATAGAGAAAACTATAACACGGAAGATGCTCTTCTGAATTTTAAATCAGACATATATGAAGGTCTTAATGCAGGTAATAAAATAGCGGGACTTTTCGCAGACATAAAAAAGGCGTTTGACACCGTTGACCATGATATTTTAATTGAAAAATTAAATCGGGCCGGTTTACGTTTTAAAGTTTTAGACTGGCTGTTATCCTATTTGAATACTAGAAGCCAGCAAGTAAAAATTAACAAATCTATCAGTCACTCTTTAACTTTAAATGCAGGTGTTCCACAGGGATCGGTTTTAGGACCTTGGTTGTTTTTGATTTATGTTAATTCATTGTGCAATCTTAAGCTTTGTGGCAAGCTGACTTGTTTTGCTCATGATACAGCATTGTCTTATTCTGAAAACTGTCTAGATGGATTATGCATTGATATAACGCTTGATCTTTTCATGCTTAGGAAATGGTTTAATTAACATCACATGGTATTGAGCCCCAAATCAAAACTTGTAAGTTTTTCGATTAAAGAAGACAATAATAAATTAGAATGCTTTCCTGTTGAATTTATTAGTCACTCACTTGATTGCTACAATAATATTTGCAATATTAACTGCATCAGAATTGAAAAAGTTGCTAAATATAAATACTTGGGAATTATGGTGGATCAGCAACTTAAATTTAAACAGCATATTGATGACACAAAGAAGAAGCTGCGAGCAATAATTCGGAAACTGTATATTTTTCGTGAAATATGCCCCAAAGATCTACTAAAATGTCTTTACTTCTCGTTATTTCATTCTCACTTGGAATATGGCATCACAATTTGGGGTGCGAATTACTATAACAATTTAGTTCCACTCTATATTGCCCAGAAATTTGCAGTCCGAGTAATTCATTTCAGAAATCGCTTTGAATCAGCTTTGCCACTTTTTAGAATGGCTTCTATTTTTCCGTTAAGGTACATTTTTATATTTAAGGTTCTTAGAATATTTTATATTAGGGGTGGCTATAAAGTTGTGGGTAGTAATAAACGGCACCATCTTCGAACAAGAAATCACTGTTTTGTTCCTTTTACCAGAAGGGGATATTGCATGAAATACTATAATTTTATAGCTCCCTTTTAGAGTTTGACGGTCCGGATTATCCGTATCCGATATCCGCGGATATTTGACTGAGAAACCATATCCGGTATCCGCTCAAAATAATTGCGGTTATCGGATACAAATAAATTTTTAAACTAATATTTTCTTTACACAGGAATACATTTTTTGTTAGAATAGAATTCGTTTTAAAAGATTTAGTGACATCTTTGACCGAAACTGTAATACTCAATAAAAAGGCAATAATTTTCGTCGAAAAATCTGAAGCTGTCATTTTATTTATTTTATAGGTAATTACAAAATGTTAAACCAAATTAAGTGCATTATATAATTTTATTTAAAATTGCATTATAATCATTACTTCGGTATTTATTATGGAAAAATTAACTTTATAGTAACGGGAAAAAAACTGAAGGTAATTAATAAATTTATCACGTCTTTTTCGTCGTGAAAGCTTTAATATTCACCTTTCGTTATTTAGCCCATGCCACCGTTTGCTCCTGTTTGGGAATGTTTTAAGAAGATTCCGTGTAACAATAAAAAAGAAGCTTAAGCTCAATGTTTAAAGTGTCTTATTTTTATTTCAAACAGTGATAGGGGTTCGTGTACTTCAGATTTTGTATTAACAACGGTAACAAATCATTTAGACTCGTTTAATGTGTCATTCAAAAATGACATTGTTTGTACAATAAACGATGGAACAAGTGTAATGGTAAAATATGGGAGAGATTGTCCTTCGGGATCACAATTGTGTTTATGTCACGGGTTGCATTTGGCGGTGGTGGAGACATTTAATAAAAAGAAAAATATTCAATTCGAGGATGACGACAGTAACGACGATTACGAAGATGATGATAACTTCCAAGATAATGGATGTGAATAATGGATTGCTGAAAATGTAATAGAGGAATTCGACGATGATATACAGAAACAATTGAAGCATGCACATGCGATTTTGATTTGGTTTTTTTAAAAAATCGACTGTGAAAAATTCAATTTTACAAAAGAAAATTATCGGCGAAATTAGGCATGAGCTTGAACTTCAGTTTGACGTGAAACACAGGTGGAACTCTATTAAAGCTATGCTAGGAAAGTTTATCAGAGCTCGAGTTCCAATTCAGAACACGCTTATTGAATTAAATTCCCTCCATCTAGTATCTGGAATAGGTTTTGAAAAACTATCCAGCAAAAAGAATGCAATCAAACCATTAACACTAGCTGTTGAAGTATTGGGGAAATACGACTCTACTTTATTAACAGCAAAAGGGACGTTGAATTTTCTGTACAAAAAGTTGGACGAATGTAAAGACGAAATCTGTACTAGATTAAAAATGTAATATCGAACGACGGATGAAAGAACGATGAAAACACTCTTATCACCGATACACTTGAATGTCTCACCAAGAACTCTATTAATCCATTAAAAATTGTTTTGCAATTTGCGTCTCAGATATTTGATAGACTTTTTGAATCTGTTTCATCTGCATCACCATCATCCTCCCGACAAGATCTTGATCCATATACACCAACCAACGTAAAAAGATGAATTATATGCAGAAATTAACATTGTGATAAGTGAAAAAATAATGAGATCTAACTCAAACATGAAAGGCGAGTTCACAATTTTCAAGAATACAGGACAAAGGCCACAAAAACTTTAAAAATTATTTGAAGCGTAACCAACTATAAAACCACCATCAACCGAAGCTGAAAGAACGTCATTTTTGTGGTAAAATTTGAACCCGTTCGTCAGATTATTCTTTAAATTATTTTGTTTTTCTAAAAATGAAAGTAAATAAATTGTAATCGAAAATTTTTGCAGTTTTTTATTTCCATTTTTTTTTTTGCTTGTTTAAAAATTATCCGTATCCGAACGGTTAACCGCGGTTAGTGAAGAATAGAAACCGGTATCCGCAGATACTAAAATACCGGATAGTTTGCTAACTTTACTCCCTTTCTAAATAATGCTTTACCAGATCAAATAAAAATGTGGGATACCCGTTTCGAATTTCTGAAAAAGTTGAAAGAATGGCTTTAGTTTGACTATATATGATAAGTGGAGACGAAAAAACAAAAAAAAAAAATTTATATGTATATATATATCGATGGTCTAGCGCACAGATGTGGTAAGTGACATTTTTTGAGAAAATGAGTGAACTACTCTATAAAATTCTCCATTTCATTTTTCATATAATGTAAAAATATTGTATGTGTATGTTTAATATTTTATCCAGTAGATGGCATTGTTGTACTGTACTGTACTGCACATGTACTGTGGTAAGTACTTATGCTTTGTATAAAACTAACTAATATTCATGTATCTCTTAAGTTCTATCATCTAGAAAGACATAATTACAATAAAGACTAGATAACTACTATAAAACTCTATCGAATTCCACCACATAATATTTTACATTTTCAATTTTTATTGAAGTGTAAACTTTCAAACGCCTGTACTGAACAATTTGCTAAATGTCACTTACCACATCTGTGCGCTAGACCATCGATATACACGATATGAGATATAACGAAAACGACCGGCACTCTCACGGTCGCATTTGTTGAGGTAGATCAAAAAAATGTGTGTTCTATTAATTTCTCGGACGAGTTCGTGAATCAGCAAAATCCGACACGTGGTTAAGGAACTAGAGCCTTTTTTCTAAAAAAATTGATTTTTTAAAACCGTTATAACGGCCGTTTGGATACTAATATTTTTAAAAAATTAACAAATTTAAAATTTTTGGAATCTTTTTTATCAATTTGGTTTAAAAGTAGACCTCTGCAGTTACAGGTTCCTGAGTGAGTGGCTCCAACAAAAAAGTTTGCAAAAAAAAATTTTTTTTTTAAACAACCGGCACCCTCATGGTCGCATTTGTAAGGCCAGATCAAAAAACCCTTTCTTAAAACGTGCGTTTTATTAATATCTTGAATAAGTTCGTAAATCAGTCAAATCCGACAAAGGGTTAAGAAACTAGAGGCTTTATACTAGAAAAAAACTATGTTTTTTAGATCCGTTATAACGGCCGTTTGGATTCTAATATTTTTAAGAACGTCATAAATTAAGAATCTTTAAAACCTTTTTAATCAGTTTCTTTAAAAAAAAAAGACCTCTGCAGTTGGAGGTTTCTGAGTGAGCGGCTTCAACAAAAAAGCTTCTAAAACACAAAATGCGTTTGAATCAACCGGCACTTTCACGGTCGCATTTGTAGAGCCAGATCAAAAACCTTACGTAAACATGTGTGTTTTATTAATATCTTGGACAAGTTCGTAAATCAGAAAAATCTGACACATTGTTAAGGAACTATAGGCTTTATACTAGAAAAAAAATTCGTTTTTTTAATCCGTTATAACGGCCGTTTGGATACTAATATTTTTTAAAACTTCATAAATTTAAAATCTGTGGAAACCTTTTTCATCCGTTTCTTATAAATAATATAAACCTCTGCAGTTAGAGGTTTTTGACTTGTTGGCTTCAACAAAAAAGTTTGCAACACTCCATAACTACAATTTGCAAAAACCTTATAACAGTCAATGAAAAAAAAATAAAAAGGTTTGAATAGAAGAAATTAATTTTTTTTCTTAGAAATAAGCTATTTTGATATTTTGCAGTAGTTGGACGACATATGATATAGCGTAGGTTTATGTCATAAATTGTCACACACATATTCTGTGGTATTTGATTTGATATTTGTTTGTTGCAAAATTGGATGGATATAGTTTTGCTTATATGTAGCTAATTTTCTTTTTCAAATTTTTTCGATATCTGTTTGAAATTAGTTTGTGTTGTTTAAACTAATCTGATACATCAGATTCTACTGGCACACAAAACTGTCTGATCTCGAAATCTACCTATTTCTAGCGGATATACGTGCCGCTTGGACTTTTTTTGTTTGTTTTATATTATGTACATGTTAATTCTTAATTTTTAATTATATACAGTCGAATTTTAAGTATAGTGATTATGTTTTTAGCTATAATATTAGAATTAGTATTATCGATGGAAAAATTTATTTGTTTAGTTCAAATCCACCACCTCACAATGTTGGATTTTCGTTACGTGGTACAATTTGAAGGCGTCTTACAAAACAAGTGCTAATAGCAAGTGCTAATACCTAATATTTTTATTTCAATTAATGTAAATGGTAATATAAAAGGTGATATTTTGTATAACCTGATTTTGATAATTTTCTATGGTATTGTATTTGTATTAGAAATTAAAATAAAAATTATTATTATTATTATTATTATTATTATTATTATTATTATTATTATTATTATTATTATTATTATTATTATTATTATTATTATTATTATTATTATTATTATTATTATTATTATTATTATTATTATTATTATTATTATTATTATCTGTACTAATAGATTCTATATCGTCATTTTTATTATTTTCTTTATTTTTGGATCTGTATAATAACAATAGTCAGCTAATCTTTTGATATTACGTACTCGGCTAGGTTCTGGTGATTTATCAAAACATTCTCTGTTTCTACTTGTTAATATTTGGGTATTGCGTGCAGGCTGTTCGGTAAACTGTGCTATTACATTTATTGCTAACGATATTTCTTGTTCTTCTTTTATAACTTCTTGGAAAAAAGTTTTTTAAGTCAGGAAGCGATAGAAACATACTACTTGTATGTTGTAATGCAATATTGATTGACATATCTTTTCGTTGAAGCAATTGACTGAATATGTGAAGCTTTGATAACAAGTGATACCAAATTGTAGTCAATTTTAATAGTGTTTTTAGCACTATCTCCTATCACTAGAATGATTTTGTGTCCACCACGTATACCATGCGTATACCATGCTTTGTGATTAATTTATAAAATTCGACATTTCACTCCCTTATATTCTCCTTTCATATTGCTTGCGTTGTCAGACGACTGTAATTTCGAATCCTAATATTTTTAATTGCTCAATAAGGACGTTTGCTTAATTTTCGCCAGTTGAGGTCAATATATTTACAAAGTTTAAGAAACTTTCTTGTACACTTGGCTTTGGGTCCACTATTTTAACATACCGAATAAATACTATCATTACGGAAAAGTACTTCGATGATTAAATATTCCTTACTAATATGTATATGTAAAACTCTAGAAGCTAGTTGTAAGATAATTTCATTTTGAGCCATCGGTGAAAAATATGAACCACGCTAACTGCACTCTTCCCAATATATATGTTTTCAAACAATATCCGCCCAACCAGCAACACAAATTTAATTCGAAAAGTAAAAATTACAATTTAAAATTCAATATACAAACGAATCGTTTAATCTATGTTTAATATGTATGTTTAATATGTAGTACTGTAGTAATATTAACGGTATTAAATTTAAACCAGAATTTAAAACGCCCCTTGTATCACTCATTTAATGCATTCTTTTAAAGCGAGTATCTTGAAAAATATTTTCAAACACATTAAAAATACATATTCTAATTTTCCATGGTTGCTTTGTTTTAAAAATGTTATAAAGTTATACGAAAATACCATAGCAACTACAATTTGTTATTTAGCGAAAATGATTTTACACTAAATAAAAACAAAATGTTCACAGGGGATTAAGTCTGCTTGAGAAAAAACATTTCAACTTCTATCATAGAAAAATATCGTTATTACTCCTAAATTGAAATACGTAAATATTATGTTTCATTTGCTCACAATTTTTGTTTCAAAATTGATGCTTTGCTTCGATTTAAAAACATAAATAAGTCATTTGTCTGAATATTTTCTTCAATTATTTAAATTTCTTCAAATTACTATTTAAAAATATAAAAAGGATAGCGAAAAATACAATTTTTCTTTATCTGCATATGAAAAGAACGAAAATAAAATTGACTCCAAAGGATTGAAATCAAAACAGTAAAAAATCTATTAATTTTTAAGTAATGGTTTAATTACTAGAATAGCGTCAAAACTAAAAACTCATTTTTCCATCAATTAAATATTCGTTTTTTATCAAAAATTGAACGTAGAATACGATGGTCATACTAAACACTTTTTATTTTTGCTAGATACATAATTACTAAAAATCGATTTTAACATTTTATTTGTGTATAACAATAGCAATTTGTTAATAACTTTTATAAATAATAATTTTTATACTTTAAAATAAAACCGACAAAATGTAAAGATAGGCTACCAGAACCAAAGTTATGAATCTTTTAAAATAAGTCTTCAAAACATAAATCACGGACTTCTCGAAATTTAGATTCTCTCTATTTCCTCTAAAAAAGAAAAAAAAAATCCTCGAACAAGCATATCTTTTAATTTGTTCGGTATGTAAAAGAATATGGGTCATTCTGAAAATTTTTGTCGTCCCGTGCTTGGTAAATTAATTTATTTCTAACAGTAAAACTATTTTCTCCATTAATTAAAAATACGTTGTTTATAGGAAATGAAACGTAGAAAACAATGGTCATACAAAAAACTTATTTCGTGGGTGGGGCAACGACTAAAGATCGATTTGAACATTTTATTAGTTTATATAACAATAGGAATTTGTTAATAACTTTTATTAATTTTATTTATTTTATTTTATCACATTAAATTATCATGAAATTCTCAAAATTTAGAATCGCTATATTTTCCAAACAAAAAAAAATCTTCGAACACGTATATCTTTTTTCTCGATATAAAACCAATAAAAAAATGAAAAGTAATGTATGTATTTACTATTTGGGGGCCCCAAAAAATAAGGGGCCCGGTGCGATTGCACCTGTTGCACTTGCGTAACTACAGCGCTGAGTCCACGCTATCTAAATAAAAATAGTATTTCATGTGTTCTATTTAGATAATAGTTTAATCAAAATAATAAGAGTTTTTAGAGTATCATGATTTATATTACAGAGTTCAAGTGATGAACATAAGATGAATATTTTTTTCATCAAGGAAGAAAAAACTACAACGATGCAATTTTAAGAGATGCTTTTGGAAATACATTGAGAAATGAACAGTAATTGCTAATAGTAAAATGATTACACAACTCGCTGAAGTGGAAAATGCAACAGTTGTGAAGGTCCCATCCAGTAAAATCTGCAATTTATGTTTTTGTAATAAAAGACAGCTTAATTTAGTCTCAGTCTTTTCTCAGGGCGTTCATCAAAACTAAAGATTATTTGCTATTTAATTCTTAAAATTACGAGCTTATATCACATCCAAGAATATTATAATATCAAAGACCTGCATATGACTAAGCCAAAAATATGCCACAACTTGTTACAAAAAGCATGTCCTAAATTGTTTAACTTAAAATCATTTGAAACAGTCAAATTTTATATGTATATATATATATATATATATATATATATATATATATATATATATATATATATATATATATACGTATGTAAAATTTAATTCAAAACCAATTATCAACGATTACACGTAATTTAAAACCATTATTCATATATCAATTATTCAAACAGTTCAATTTAATCGACTCCTTTCCAAATACGGTTTGATCCAATGTTGTAAAAATTAAAACCACAAAAATTAATTCAAAAATATTCGAATGGTCAACAACCCTCTTGAGAATTTTAAATCATTAACTTTAAGGTTTCATAAAAAAAATTTATGTAACAAAAAAAAAACCCTTCACTTCCGATATAACAACAAATAAAAAAGGTTTCCAAAAATAACTTGAAGATACAACAAGAAGAACTGTCAAAACAATTTAATCTTCCTTTAACTCGTTAACCCAAAAAAACAAGGTAAGCAAGACGACAAAATAATAATAATATTAAAAAAAAAGGTAAGAATAACAAGTGTCTCATAAAATTTGATTGTGTTAAAATAATTGTACAACTCACCATTATAAAGTATTGTGGAACCACGAGTTGCTTCAGGTGAATGTGGTGGTGGACTTGGTGCTGTTGCACCAGCCGTTGGTGATGATGGACCCCAACACGAGGATGTTATAACTGATGTTGTTTTACTTGTTGTGTTGTTATTATTAATATTATTATTATTTGTTGGTGAGTCACCAACAACATCAATTTCCTCTTCTTCCTCGATATCAATTGTGGGCTCTTCAACACGATCCGGCCATGGATATGCTTTCCATTTCTTTGCCATTAAACAGCGTGGCATTTTGAGTCTTTATTTTTTTTTTGTTATTCTTAATTATTTCAAATTAGTTTAATTTTTCTTTTATATCAGGTACCAATTTTTATAAAACTCCTTCGTTTTCGTCTTCGTAATTTCTTTAATAATTTATTTTGATAAAAAAAATATCGTTTTTTATTTTTAATATCATTCAACACCGTATTATTCATCCGGAGTTAAGTATTTAATTTTTTATTTATTCCCGTTATAATTAAGTTAATAAAATACATTTATCATTTAAAACCATCTACGAACAAATTAACACAAACACTTTAGTTATACAAAACTATTTCACTCACATTTTTATTTCCACTCAAAAGAAGCTTTATTAGTATTTTCGGAAAAATCTTACAACATTTTTATCACAACAAAAGTCTTAAAGTTGTTTTTATAAAAAATCACTTTTAAATCACTTCCCAAAAAAATTAATCGAAATAATAAAATTATTTATTAACATTACATTCCTCAAAAAATAACAAAATTATTTAAAAAAGTTTATTTTTATTTTTTGTTTATTTAATAGTTTAAGCTTTTTAAAGATAATAAGAAAAAACACTCAGTTTTGGTTGATATAGAAAGTTTGAATAGCATAGAATTATTGTTGCTTTTGTTATTATTATATTTATATTATGGTAACAAGATATTTTTTTTTTAGTTTTTTTTTAAATTAGAAAATTAAAAAAAAAAAAACTTAAAAAAAGAAATTTCCGAACTTAACAGTTTCAATCCTTAAAGACTTTTGAAATAAAATTTCGATTGCGCATTGAATTTATAAACCCTGATTCAACTGGTCATATACTTTTGAAAAATAAAAAAAAAAATTAAAATAGTGGTTGAGTAGAGGGGATGTTAAATTTTCTATAGAAAGCTGCACATGTTTTCAGAATAACAACAATAATAATAACAATAAGGATATGATACTTATAAGGGGTAGAATATTTCATTCCCCTATTTTATGTTTGAAAACTTTTGTGATCAGCATAAATCTGCGCAACATATATTTCTGTTTCATTTTAAAAAAAAATATATCTGTTTTTTTCTAACCGGATATAGTTGTTGCGTTAAAAAGGATAGAATATCAAAAAATCCTTTTGTTTATGATTTCGGTATTGGTGGTTGAATTTTAGTATTTATTTTCTTGTTTTTTTTGTTGTATGTTGATTTCAAGTAACGTAACGCAAAACATAAAATAGCATAGTGAAGAAACAGAATAACATAAAAATATATAATATAACGTGATAGTATCCTTCCGCATATTATACATAAGATTCCTCTTCCTTTCTCATTGCCAATATTTTGATTCTCTTCTAATATAAATGTATTTACGTAATGGTTGTTGTTGTTGTCGAAAAATGGTAATATGGGATAGGGTAGGATAGTTGTTTACATATATTCTTACTCTCTATGTGCAATCTCTTAAAGAATTTTGAATTAAAAATGATTTGATAAATTATCTTATTATGTTTTGTTATTTTAAATTAAAGGAAAATAAAATAAATGAGAAATTGTGTTTGAATTTTGTGTAAATAAAGATATACATAAGCTTTTTGTGTACGAGGATAGTTGGTTGAGGTTAGGAGGTTGGATGAAGCAACACATGAAAAGTAATTTTTTGTTTTTGATTAATTTAAAAGATGCTAGTTTTTCGGTTTCTTTTTAGAATTTATTTGTACTTAAGAAAATGTTTGTTCAGGATTCAGGAAAGCATTTAAGCTATGGCAATTTTATTCTTATGCTATTAAATAATTTTGTATAAATTTAAAACTTTAGATAAGAAACTATTTTATATTTTAGTAGCTTGGTATGTGATAAACTATAATTAATTTTTCTAGATACTTAAAGGTACGCCAGCATAAATTAATTACGGAAATATCTTCTTGGGAGTTGATGAAATATTTTTTTTAGTGAAAAATATTTCACTTCAGTAGATAGAGATCATTACAAGTTAAAACTTGATATATATCACTGTGTTTGAGAACATCTCGTTTTGACCATGGCTGGAGATTTTGAAACAAAAATGAATGCGGCAAGTATTGTTAGTTCAGTTGATGATATTCTTTAGAGCTCTTAAAGCGTGAAAAACTTGCAACGGCACCAAAAATAGAAGGATGAAGAATCAATAAATACGTTTACTAAGCTTAAAGAATTGAAAGGGTTTTATAGAAGTACAAATAGTCATCATTACTACAAAAACAGTTAAAGTGCTCAGTTGCGGATTCGATTTCGCTGGCTTAATTTTTATTCATCGTCGAATTCAACACAAGCGTTAATGTTTATTTGGCACTATTTGATTGTCTAGTCGTTAAAGCAATTCGTTTAAAACTTGTGTCGGACCTATCATTAGATGCATTTATTGAAACTTTGGAGAAATTTATGGCAACCAGAGTTGTGTGTAAACATATTTTCTTTGATACCAACTTAGTAGGTACTCATATCAAAGTAGGTACGAGCTCCTTAAAAAACAACACTTGACGTAAGAAATTTTCCACTTATACCAAGAACGTATAAAAATTTGGCATTTTGCTCCTTCATCAGCACCCCATTTTAGTGAAGTTTTTGAGGCTGCTTTAAAACTTGCTAAACGAAAAGTATTATGAAGTTTACAACCGCTAGTTCTACTTTTTCGAAACAAATGATCTTGAACCTAACTGCAGCACTATTTAAGGCGTCACAACTACTTATACTAATCTCGATAACCACATATACTTATCTAGACAAACAATACTTGACAATCACTTATACTAATGATAAAAATAATTTTTGGAGACGTTGGACTAAAAAATATTTTGTAGGAAAGCAACATGGAAGAAAATGAAGAAGTGAAATCTGGTTGAATTACAGACGAGGATGGTGAATAATCTTGATCTTTAAGTTTTCATATTTAAGAGTAAACATGACTCTTTCTTGCTGTGAATATTTTAGCTTGGCAATAATTATATCGATAAAAATTATAATGAGCTCATATGCTGGAGTTGGGTCGAAGCTTGGCAAACAAAAATATTGTTAAAATTCTTTTGTGTATTTTCTCTCTGCTGGAAAGATAATTAACAAAAATAATGCTGTCACGTTTTTGAACCTGTAACGTAATTCCAAAATCCCCTTCTTGATTCGATCACTGTTTAGTAAGCAAAAACAAGTCTAAACAAACCAGATTTAAAACACCAGCTTAAAATACTTAAGACTTTATTCACAATTAAAACTGTATTTCTATTTACATGGTTTTATGTTTACGATACAGCGTTTTGTTTACAATTAATTTTCACTTAACATAATTACATTTCACTATATCTATTAACAGTATTGCAGTCTAATTTAATTTAACTTTACACCATCGCAGTCTAATATGAAACTAACTCTCATTCTACAAGAGGAATTCCTTATGTATGATTTTTCCAATTTTCTCGTATATTCTAGAAAAATCTGAAATTTCTATTGCAGCAAAACTCTAGAAATCCTTATTATATTCATTATGTTTAAGAACAGCTTGTAGAATGTAAATGTAATATGAAACTATTTGCAATTATTTGCAATTACTTGCAAATTATTTGGAAATTATTTGCAATTATGAGATTTTTACTAAATTAACAAAAAACTAGAGTAGTTAAGTCGGAAAACGCAAACGATATTAAAAACATTTATGACAAAATGAAAAAATTCCTTGCTCGGCTTAAACATCTGGAAATCAAACCCAAAATTGGGACCCTACTTTAGTGTTTATTGTAACGCAAAAGCTACTACAGGAAACCCATTAACAGGAACAGTCGATAAAAATAAAAACCAAAATTCCACCCTTTGGTGACTTAAAACATTTTTGCTTGATAGATTTCGAACGTTGGAATCAGTCGAGAGAACCACTACGCCAAAACCAATTCATACTAAACCTTTCTCGAAACCTAAGCCTAAAAGCATGTCATCAATTTCTCACTCATTTCGTACCAATACAATTACGAAATGCCCTTATTGTGATCACAATCATACCTTAAAAGAATGTTCTAAATTTTTTCTGAAAGTGTCGATCAACGGTTTCAATTTGTAAAATCAAAAAATGTTTGTATTAATTGTTTGAGTACTAATCATATTTTAAAATATTGCAATTGTCAATATTCCTGTAATGTATGTCAAAAATGGCATCATTCATTACTACACTAAAAAAAATTTCTGGGTAATTGTAACCAAAAAACATACTTAACGTAACCAAGCATATCGGTTGTTTTTCAACCAGCTAAGCGCAAGTTTAATTTTATTAATTTTGCTGGGTTACTTTAACACTTGCTTTTGCTTAGTAAATTAGAACTTTGCATCTGGTCAATTTTAACTGCAAATGCCATTAGTAATTGCTTAGTTATTTTGACCTTTGCTAATCATTTAACTTAACAAATTTTGTAGTCAATTTCACTTATGTATAATTAAAAAATGTTAGTTTGTATTAAACTATTTTTAACGTTATTTTAAACGAATTTTTAAAATGTGGCCTGTTTAAACTAACCATTCTTAAACTATGCGTTATAGTTCATTTAAATCAAATGTTGACCTATTTCTTAGTTAAGTTAACGCATGTTTGTTATATTTTAACACACATTTGAACTTTTTACTATGTTAAAATAACTTTATAATTAATTATATACTAAACAAAGAAATACTTGATTTTTAGCTCATTTATTAGAAATAAATATAATAATACATTAAATAAAAATTAAAAACTAAATATACATTAAAACAAAATAAATTTAAACAGGTATAAAATCATTCAATAGCTAATGCTATGTTTATACCGTCGATAGTTCAATAGAATAATATGTTTTTACTATTAAACTAACGAGATCATGGGTGTTTATACCACAAAAAAAGTATTATGTATTCACTGAAAATAAAATTCAATTAAATTGTCGTTATATAAAAAACATTAATGATTATTGAACTCCTTTAGTTGGCTCAATAAACAACATCGTTGGTTCGATAAATAATTTGTTAATATTACGAATGATTTCGAATAAGGAATGATAAATTGTTTATAGATCACATGAAAAGTAGCCCGTTAATTACTGTTTATTAATACAACAAACAATTTTATTAGAGTTTAGTAAAATTTTTTTCAGTGTTCTATCTGTGGTATAAACGCACTTAATAATTTTGAGAGATAGAATGCGGTTGCCATATTTTTAATTCGTCATGCTACCTGGGTAACGCTAACAGAATTAGGTTGGTGTAGTTGAGAGGGGAAGGGTAAATACTGCTTATACTCAATATACTGTACCATGACGAGTCATTTACGCCATAAAACCAATGTAGCTCAAGCGTCTGTTCTCCATGCTAGGGACGGCTTGGAGCAGGCGTCTTTCTTGGATCAAGCGGCTCGCTATGTAAACGTGTAAAAAGCGTCTGTTCTCCATGTTAGGGGCGGCTTAAAGCGGGCGTCTGTCTTGGATTAAGCGGCTCGCTATATAAACGTGTAAAAAGGTTGTTTCTGGTGACCTTAAGATGCAGAACGAACTCATTCACGAAAATTTGGGCTGGGCGATTGGTTAACACTCCATTTCCGTAAAAAATTATTGGTCATGACTTCTATACACTGGCCTTGGATTATCTCGGATTCATCACAAGAACGTCCTCGGAAACAGTACTCAAACTAGGATTTAAAAATGAGAACCTGGAACGTGCTAAGCCTTAGAAGACCAGGAGATCTACTACTAAGACTTACAAATCAAGGCGGTAGCTACACATTAAATATAGCGGAATTATAAGAACTAAGATAGCCAGGTAGTGAAATCCATGAAACAGCCAAAGGATACGCTCTCTACTATTGCGGTCATCAACAGGAGTAGAGTTTGGAGTTGGCTTTCTCATACATCGTCGTATGAATCAACAAATTATCGACTTTTGCCCAATTAATATACGGATATGCACAATGAGTAACGAGCATCAATGTTCATGCAGCTACTGAAGACAGAGTAGATGATATTAAAAACCTGTTCTTTCTAGAACTCGAAGAAGTCATTAATAACATATCGCGGCACGATATAAAAATCGTGGTAGGTGACTTAAAGGCTCAAAATGGTAGAAGTACAGAACTTAAAACACATATCGGCCCTAACAGCTTGCATCATACCAGTAACAATAACGGCTTTCGTGCAGCTGAACTGGCTATGGTGTATGATCTAGTAATATCTAGCACATTCTTTCCTCATAAAGAATCCACAAAGCAATGTGGAAATCAAACGATGGAATAACTGAGAATCAAATCGATCATGTTATGATTTCTAAGAGACACTCTACAAGTGTAACTGACGTTCGATCAATATAGAGGTGCTGATATGGACACCGATCGAATTCGTGTGATCTTTAAGTACAAGCGCAAGTTGCCATCTACATTTAATACACAAGCAAAAATGACGGTACGGTGGAATGTCGCAGCATTTAAACATCAGGAAACGTTGAATAGAGATGTGAGGTGCCATTAATGTGAGATGCTGTTAAACATACAAGAAGAATGGCAAACGCTTCAATCAAACATTATATCCGCAGCACAAACTACAATCGGAAAACGACCACCAAAATCACCTAATGAATGGTTTGATGACGAGTGCCGCGATAGTGTTGAGCACAAACAAAAAGAATTGACAGATTTATAAAATTGATCATAACGTCTTGCGTTACCGAAAAGTTTAAGGTAATGTTAAGGATAAGTTTAACGACTAGAAATCGGGCATTATAATATAGATGAAAATCAAAATATCAAATAACTATCTGTTATAGTAAAACAGTATTATATCAGTTAACATCGTAATAGTTTAATAGATATTTGCTATTATTCTATTATTGTGTAAATTTAGTATAAGGTAATCAAAAAATATGAACTGTTTAATGAATAATTAAATGAGGCACTCTACCGAAAATACAAATTTCAAGAGTTGCCATCAATTTGTAGTTAAATTTTTTTAAATTTTTTCTCATCTAATGAGTTTTTGCACCAAAATTTTAAGACATAAACGTGTTAAACCCGAAACCTGGATTTAAAAAGAAGAAGGCACAGTAAAACTGTGAAATAGCTGTGTTTTTATCGGCTAAATAGAACTAAATCTTTATTTACTTTACCACATTGTTATTAACTGAGAAAACATCATAATATTTAATAAAACGAAAGAACCAAAATATAAACCAAAAGGACGAGACTAAAATTATTTATAATATTATTATCAATAATATCAACAATACTTAGGTTATTCGTACTATCAATTGCATTTTCTATATTAAAAAGTATAAAGAAAAACACAAATCAAATATGACAAAAACCTTTATTTTTATTTTACTTAAAAATACAACAAAATCTTTGCTTAGTATACCACACGTACACACTGTTATAAACCGAAAAAATTAAATTCAATAAAATAGAAAAAGAAACAAATTATAAATCAAGAAACTGGGAATAAAAAATAAGAATATAACAAATGAATACAATTTATTTAACTCTCTTTCAATATTTATTTAGTGTGACGATAACTCGAATATATAAATTTTTCCCCATACAAAATCCCACAACGCGCCTAAAGAAGCTTTTACTAAAAAAAATCAAAGAGCGCTGCGATTCTAGGTACGACTGAAATGCTTGAAACTAGTGATGGGAACAATCGAATGGTTTCCACAATCGAATAAATAGTAGTCGACATGTTGTAAGAATCGAATAATTATTCGAAGTGTTTTTTTGTCATCAACAAAGTAGGACTCAATTCCTCTAGGCACAAGACCTCTAGGGACACAAAACTAAAAAACTCGTTGGATTTCAGCCACTTCATTTTTCAGTTTAAAAAAAAATTTAATAAAAAAATTGTGTTTCTGTTTTGATAACTAGGTAAGGATGAATAAATTGAATATGAATATGAATATGCGTATTTTCAGTATTGAGTATTGAGATAAACGATCTAGCTACAACATCTTTTAAAAATTAATATCACATGGACTTTCAGTATTTTATTCTAATTTGTGTGGTTAGCACTTTTAAAGTTCAAGTATAATGGATGATGGCATTTTATCAGTCCCCAACGCAGTAAAAATTAAAGTTTAAAGTTTTTAAGGACTCAGAAATAAAGCTAAAAATACTATCTGCTGATTCATTGGCACTTTCGTAAAAATCAATAAACTTATGTTGTAACCTCGATAACTATTTATTCGATTGTTCCATTCAACTACTAATTTTAAAACGAATGAATCTCTCGGTTCCAAATTCTCTCGGATAAAAAAATAGTTATTCGAATAAAAAACTTTTCGAATAAAAAAACCAGAAGTAAAAACACTTCGAATAAAAAAATATTTCGAATAAAAAACCTTTCGAATAACAAAACTAATAGTAAAAACACTTCGAATAAAAAAACTAGTAATGAAATCACTTCTACTAAAAAAACTAGTAATGAAAACATTTCGAATAAAAAAACTAGTAATGAAAACACTTCGAATAAAAAAACTAGTAACTACTTTTATTCGAATGATTTTTTTATTCAAATAGTTATTCGGACAATCGAATAATTCGAAATATTTCAAAAATCGAATAATTCGATTGATTTTATTCGATTGTTCCCATCACTACTTGAAACTAGTTTTACAACACTTTCCAAAATAATTGTTTTCATGAACGGATTTGCAAATATTTTTATCTCCAAATAATTTTGTAATAAATATATTATATAATATTGTACTTAATTGAATTCAGTATATTTTGACTGTTTTATATTGTTTTTAGAAATTCACTGTTTAGTTAAACGGAAAATTTGAAAAAATACTTAAAATAACAGAACTTTGAACTTAAAACAACAGAACCTCCTAAACTTTTTTGTTTTTGCGCAAAAGATATAAGTGTATACAGCTAAATAAATTTTATACATATTGGAAAAAATATTATTAATATTTTGTTCGGCAACTTTTTGTTAATGTCACTGAAAGCAATGGACCGTTTTAAAAAATTAGCTCAAATTCTGAAAGTTTGTACTAAAAAGTTAGGAAATCACAAAATAACGTGGGTACAAAACAACCTCCTAACTTTAAATCTGAAAAATAAAAATAGCAAATAGTACGTGTATTAAATTTTGAATATTTAAAATTTTTTATTTATTTTACAATAATTATAATAATTATTTTTTATTTTACATAATTAATAAGGTTATAACTTGTATGTTTTCTAAGATGAGTTTAATTAAAGATTATACAATTTTGAAGGAATACAATTTTTACCTTTATAGACATCTTTTAAGACAAAATTGTTGATTCACTTTCATTAAATTTTTTTGTTCGACATTTTTAACTTTTTAAACTATTTAATTGGTAAAAACTATAATTTCAACATCTTACTCATTTTACTTGAAACAACACGAATATTTCACAAACCGCACTTTTACGGTATTTACATAAAGTCCACAAAATTTCAATCTTCAAATTTTTATTATAATTTTAGTTTTTATTTATTTAATTTAACAACAGAAATAAACGAACACTTGTAAACATTGTTATAATAAAAATGTTTGTTGAAGACAAACGTTTTTGTTAATATAATCAAATTCAAACCACATGTCCATTGACAAAATTAAACAGACAACTGTTTGTTGAGTTTTACATTCAATTTTCAATGCATATCTTTATAATCCTTATATAATCCTCCCGGAGGTTCCTATATGCCTTAGTTCTTTTGTTTTAATTGTATATTTTTACTAAAGTAAAGTAGTATAAAGTACATAGAATAATATACCACATTTGCAGTAATATTAACTGTTTAAATTATTAAATATATTTAATACTTTTAACTTAGCACCACACAACACCTTAACAATCAATTATTTACTATATAAAATAGCTTTAACAAACTCTCACTTAAACCATTTTATAAAGCAACCGAACACACGTTTATTATCAACTTATGTAAAATACACCACTGATTACTTTTAAATTTAAAGTTAAAATACTGAGTAGACAGAATTTTGACAGAAGTTTTGCTTTTCAGTTGCAAAATCATTTCTAAACTAAACTAACTAAAAATAATAATTAATACGGTGAAATGAACCTAAAAATTTAGTAGGACTAACTTTGGTGCATAAGTAGATTTTACTTTGCATCATTTAAATTAGCCAGTTAATTGCCAAGTCATTTACATTTAATAATACTACAGAGAATCATTTGCCTCACATATGATCTAACATTTTCAGACTTGAATTTTGAAATCACACTTAAGTTTTGCATTCAATGTTATCTTAAAAAATCACAAAATTAATTAACCTAGCTACTAGCTAGTTTTGTAATATAAAACACGTATAGTTTAAATTAAACATAGCTTATTTTGAATAAATTAACCAAAAACAAGGTAATTATAACTTAAACGCTTTAAACTAGCTTAAGTTTAACTTAATTTTTTTCAGTGTACACAGAAGCAATAATACTCAAAGCACAAAATCTATTCAAAATGTATCGGTTGAACCTCCCAACTTGGCTCAGAGTTCTCTTAAAGCAACTCATACAAAAGCCAACACCACCGCGATACTGTTATTTTAGCCACCGATTTGATTCAAATCATCCACAATCACATAAAGCACACCGTGCGTGCGATCGATCGATTGATCCAGGATCTGAAGCTACTTTCATTCTGGAATCGACCCATCATTGAATAAATATTCCAACTAAACCAATATCAGCCACCATTTCCGGAATGGTACGATAGAAACTGCCAAAGCTGAAAAGCGAATGATATCTACATCGACGCGATTGTTCTTAAAAAACTAACTGGTTTCTTACCCTCACAACCCATAAACATAGATAATTTATTACAATTTAAAAGTATAGAACTAGACGATGAATTATTTCACAAACCATGTAGAATTGAAGGTTTTTGGTGGCGGATATCTAACCACAGATTATGCTGGAAGGTGTTAAGAAACTAAATCATGAAGCTCTAATAGCTCAATCTTCGGTATTTGGATCGATAACATCTGGTACCTCTAACAATAATCCAAATGTATTTTACAACCTCGTATCATATTTCAATAATGTTAGCCTTGAACATCAATTATAAAAGTTTTGGTGGGTTGAAGAAATCGTGGGGCCCAAAATACTCTCCGACGAGGATAAAAAATGTGAAGCGCATTACGAAGCAACAACTACCCGAAATTCTGACAGTAGATACGTTGTGGAGTTACCACTACTTGAAAAATATCCTCGCAAAATTTGTCTTTCATACTGTCGAGATATCGCATTAAAACGTTTTCAATAAGTTTAGAAAACAAACTTAAAAAGAATCCTAGCCAAAAGATTTCATACGATGAAGTAATCAAAGATTATTTTTATAAACAACATATAACAATTTCTAGTTCAATAGAATTTATTGAAAAAGGAATAAAGAGCATTTTGCCTATAGCAACAAGTTGCTATCTACCCCACCATGGCGTACACAAACCGAGTAGCACAAGTACCAAATTAAGAGTAGTTTTTGACGCGTCATGCAAAACTGCGAATGGCAAATCTGTAAACGAGGTTTTGGCTGTAGGTTCAAGTTTGCAACAGGAAATATGGATAAGCCCTAAGCATTTTAAACAACAGAGAGTTCTTTATCGCGAATCAAGTGAGCAAACGGTGCGCGATTACCACTTATCAATAGCTACGTTCGGAGTTTTCTCTGCACCGTATTTAGCGATTTGCACCTTGTTGCAGTTAGCAAAGGATGAAAACAAACCATTTCCATTAGCGTCAAAAATAGTTCAAAATGATTTCTATGTGGACGATGTGTTATCAAGGGAATATTCAATTGATGCTGTACTTACCTGTACTAACTTGAATTGAAAAAGTGGGCATCAAATCAACCAAAGTTATTAGAACGAATTCCGAATAAAGATCATTTTCATGATGTCAATTTAGCACTAGATGAAAATTCTACTCAAAAAACTCTAGGGATATATTGGAATAGTCGAGAAGACTGATTTTATTTTAAAATGAACAGTGTTAGTAGCTTTCCCACCATGACTAAACGACAACTGTTTTCTGAAATAGCGAAACTATTTGACCCCGTCGGTTGGCTTGCCCCAATTATAATTAATTCCAAAATATTGATGCAACAGGTATGGAAGGATAGCACTGAATGGGATGGATCCATACATCCAGGAAGGCTCCAAGAACGGAGTAAATTAGTTAAAGATTTTCCGAATATTGAAAAATTAAGAATTCCGAAATACATTTTTACCCATCCGGACCATCAAAATTCAAAATGAACTCCATGGGTTTTGTAATGCATCGGAAAACGCTTATCTCGTGTAAATTTAATCATAGCCAAAACCAAAGTGGCTCCAAAAATAGTTCCTGACAATTGCAGACTGCCTATTGCAGACGACTAAAACCCAACAAACCTTTACCAACAGGAACTAATAATCAATTAAATGCATTGAGCACTATTGAAATAGAAGATACACTCAGAATTATAGTTCAATCTACACATAAATTATTTTTTCCTCAAGATTATGTTAATCTATCAAATATGGAACCTCTTGCACGTAAAAGTTGTTTACTTAGCTTAAATCCGTTTATGGATAAGCACAACGCTATACGTTTAAACGGTAGACTCTCAAATATACCCCTCAAATATGACGAAAAATATCCAATTATTCTTCCTTCAAAATGTAGGTTAACGTAAGTTATCAAATGTAGGTTATCTGCTCACACTTCATGGAGGCATTTCGATGATGATGACGTTGATTTGGAAAAATATTATATCCCTAACATATCCCTAACATACCTTGGACGTTGCAAAGAACGTTTCTTTGCAGAAACAAAGGGGAATGAATCAATTAATGGGAGCGTTGCCGATCAAAAAGGATTACAATTTCAATACCATTCCAGAATGTTGGACTGGATTTTGCTGGTCTGCTCATTCAATTACACAAAGGTCTATGTACCAGATCTACAAAGGGATATATCGCCGTTTATGTGTGTTTTTCTAGTAAAGCCATTCACTTAGAGGCAGTAGATGCTTTAAAAACATAGGTTTTTTTAAATGCTTTTGAAAGATTCTTCTCCCGTCGTGGTTTGTGTAAAAATGTTTATTCCGATAACGGAACCAATTTTGAGGTCGCCAATGCTGTTCTAAAAAGAGAATATCAAATCACGATTAATACTGTAACCAGTGAGGCTGCGAATATATATGCCTACAGGCAGGTAAATTGGCATTTTGTTCCATCTTGATCACCACATTTTGGTGGAATTTGGGAAGCGGGGGTAAAATCCGTTAAAACCCATTTACGAAAAGTCGTCCAGAGAGCAACCTTAACTTGCGAAGAGTTGGCCACAGTTCTATGTTGAATTGAAGCAGGCTTAAACTCTCGTCCAATCTTACCTCTTTCTGAAGATCAGAATGATCTGAACCCTTTAACACCAGGGCATTTTCTGCTAGGAGATGCACTACTAGCTCCTTCAGAACCAGCCAAAGAAATAAAAAATTTAAGAGATCTTAAACGGCTAGAACTGCTCGATCAACTCCAAGCTGACTTCTGGCACAGACGGAAGTCTCAATACGTGCTTCGACTTCAACAGAGGCTAAAATGGGCCACAAAGAAACAAAACCTAGAAGTTGGGGATTTAGTGGTAATGAAAAGATGAACACTCTCCTCCTCAACACTGGAAACTCGGTAGAATTACTGCAACTCATCCTGGATCTGATGGTCTAGTACGAGTAGCTACAATTAGAACAGATGTGGGCGAAATTAAACGTTCCATACACAAATTATGCAGACTTCCTTATACGCGAGAAGGTAAAACTCCATTTAAATAAAACAAACCAAATTCCCTAAATTTATGTTCTCTAAATTAAATCTACCCCAATAATCTACTGTGTTGCATGATTCTTATTTTTCGTTTTCTCTTCTTTTATAACTATTTCATGTCTCACTTAGAATTAACTATACTGATATAAAAGTTGACATCTTCATTACATATGTGACACATTAATTTCTTTCACAGAACAAACAGTTTTTTTCGTAAATTAAAAAAAATCGGCAACCTTGCACTAACGTACCTTGCACTTACGCACTAACGTAAACCAACAAACCTATATATGGTGCAATCAGCGGTTGGAAACTAACATAAACTACGGACTTCTCAAGTCTCACTGATCAAACTTCTTTCTCCAAAACCATAATTATATTTCATCACTCTGAGTTAATAAATTTTAACTTCGATATTAAAAATTTAAACAATTTTAATCTGAGCTCTTAACCAGTACTAGCTCCACATCTCAACACGATCAAGGTTTAAAGCACTCCCTAATCAGTTACCACAACGACGAATAGAGTTTATATATGACTATAGTTATATCTGTGGCAATTCAGAAAAACCACTTATGTTTTTTTAAGCAAATTTTCAGGAGACCAGTTACAAACTTTAAATTAATATGTGAAAAAATTTAGGACGTTATTAACCTAATTTTTTTTTTTAAGTTGTTGTATTTGATGTATGAATTTTAAAGAGATAAGGAAATTTGTGAATTCTTCATACAAATAACGGTAAATTTAAAAATTACTGAGTTAAGTGGTTTTATTAAACCGAGTTCCTATATATTGATTACTTATCTTAGATAAGTGGTTATGTTCTATTCAAATATAAATGAAAAGCGAGATAAGTTGTTGTGCTATAGTAATTTTATTCAAAATTATAATATTAAAATACACTTCATATATGCAATCAAAATAATACTTAAATTCAATTAATCTTTAAATAAGGAACGTTAATTTAACATTCATCACCACTGCTATCATCATCAAGGTCAGGGTCAACATTTCTTATTTGTTCGTCACTTACAAGATTATGATAGAAACTGTGAAATTCTTCGTCTATTAAAGGCAAAAGAGAAACAAGATCCATCTTTTTCTCCTTACTAATTTTTAGAGGTTCATTGTAACATAGTGGTATATTGTCTAACGAAATATGACTTACGCCACGCTTTGTTATATTTAATAATTTAAAAGGCTCTTCTTCGTCGAAACTAAATTTATAGTACAATTTTCCAAACTCATTTGTGAATCGTAGCCACTTAACATTATGCCAATAAAAATTTTCCCCATCTGTATTTTTTTTTCTCCAAGTAAATTTAGTTTTTGCGATTTTGGAAAAATTTAAAAACTTACTTTGGTTCATCTCGTTTACTATAAACTTTCTTTTGCCTCCACATATTCGTACGAACTGGAACCAATCTCGTGGGTGGTGTATCTTGGCCGAAGTTTTTTTCTTTTTTTTTTCTATTACTGCATGATCACTATCACACTCCATATGAGTGTGACCGGGTACCAGAAATTTGTGATCTACTGTTGTTAAGTTTTTGTTAGTGGTAACAATGGAAAACATTGTAGCAACGAATGAATTCTTATTCTGACCGGCACATGAGTCACTATAGAAAATTAGTGAAATGATTTGAGGAGGGAGTTGTAAAATATGTTCCAAAAGACACGATGATATTTCATTGCCTCCTCTTCCACCAATTCCTTCATGCCACATATAACATGTCGTTTGACTACTTACACAATCATGAACAGTAAGATTAAAAGTCCATAGAGGTCGTTTATAAAACGATACTGAAGTTTTCATATATGGTGTGGGCAAGCATTGTTGCAGATCAAAAGTGAATAGTTTACAGTTATCCGAAGAATTGCATTTAAGCTTATCGGATCTCTTACTTGCATAACCCGACTCAGCTAGTTCATGATGAGCTTTTTGTTCAATTTGTAACGATTGCTTCGCAGCTTCGGTAGATGCTACATTACGTTTGGCCTTAAAAAGTTCACACTTATTACATACATCTAAGTGTGGTTTTTTAAATTTTATATTCATTCCTAAAAATAAATTAAAAGTTTTGAGTTATTGTAATAATTTTCAAATAATTGAACAAAGGTACAAACCTTTAAAAATTTGTGAATATTTGGATAATGACACTGGTTTCTGGCGACATGCAGAATATAGTTTATGCATGGTTACGAGGGTTAAATCAGATTGAAAATAAAGCTGAGACGTATGTCTTCTTGAATAATGGCTTTCATAAGCCGGAAAGGACATTATGTGGTTTTTAATTTCAGTGATCTCATCAGCGGTTAATGTGTTTGGAGG
The DNA here is from genome assembly GCA_963693315.1 of Diogma glabrata. Taxonomy (NCBI): domain Eukaryota; kingdom Metazoa; phylum Arthropoda; class Insecta; order Diptera; family Cylindrotomidae; genus Diogma; species Diogma glabrata. Next base: position 454,459,257 of record OY856186.1, on the reverse strand, counting down.
TACACTTTTCCCCCGACCATCGGATAAATTAATTGGCATGGTTGAATTGAGCTTTTTATTAGCAACGGATTTTATAAAATTATCTGTTTCTCCAAGTGTGAACCGAAAGCACTTTTGGCATACGTCAGTAAGCTTGCCATTGATGTTAAACTGATAAGTATATGTATAATTTCGTAATTTTTGTTTTCCACCACTTTTTTGAATTGTTTTAATTTTTACTGGATTTACAGTAATAATTTCTGAAGCATATAAAACACGTAGATCATATTTGCCCAAAGACCAATATTTTTTAAATATTTCGTTTTGTTCCTTAAATGAAACCTTGGATTTACAGTTTTTTCGACAAATTTCTAACGGGCGACACTCGCGTATTTTAATAGTTTTCTCTCCGGTTTTATAGCTTTCACCAGTATTTCTTTTTATTTGTATGTCTCTGCGTAATGCACTTTTGGAGATACATGGACGATTTTCATTTACGGACATTGACGATGTTGGTAAATGTTCGTTTAATTCACAATTTGATTCAATATTCCGTTCTATTTGCTCTGCTATTTCATCCATTTCACTATCACCTTCCGAGGGACAGATAGGTCTGTAATCAGGGTCTAAGTCGCTATCATCAAACGACTCATCTATTAATATAAAACAATGTCATTAACGCATTCCCCTAGACGTTGCACGTCATTCGACGATCCTCGCGGTTACTTTAGATTATTAAATCGAAGCTTACTAAGTAATTGTTTACAAAACGCATTATTGTTCTTTTTATAGCTTTGTGTACTATTTCCTTACACAAAGCTGTCAACTTACATTTCAAAAAATGTTTTCTGCGTATTTTGCACACAATTATTTAGTCAATTTTGACTGCTTAATCTAGTGGCCAATAAGATCTAAGTCGTGTGGCATGAAGTGATACGACTATGGGAATAAGAGTGTTGTTCAATTATACTTTTTCAAATAAATACTTACCTAGATAAACTTCTTCAACATTGTCCGTTGCGCTGTTTTCACTTGTAGTAAATAGAACTTCATTTTCGTGAATAGAGTCCATTTCAATTATTACAGTTGGGTTAAATGAAGAACCCGGATTTGAAGAATCTGCTATATTATCTCGACTATCGTAATGTGTTTTATTATTATTTGTTTTAGTAATACTATTCCGGGCCATCATAGCCATTCTCTGCCCGCGAGACAACATGAGTTTCCTTGTTTACACACTTGTTTATTAAACTAACCGTTAGAATTCACTTACAATTGTACGCGTATGACAAGAATAACGACCACTCACTATCTAATTATAATTGCAATTGAACCTATTTGCACACAAAGTTTCAACGTCTTACAGTACATAAAACAATAATATTATATGGAAAAAACACTTAACTGCATTTTTTTGTTTTATAATAAATTTAAGTAAACCACCTATTTATGTTTAAGTTACTACTTCTACCTTATTTCAATTTAGAAAAACAACTTAACTCATGCAAAAACTTATGTCAAAATATTTTATGATGTATTTACACATATTTGCATTTAGAATAACCACCTATGTAGACTTATGTAAATGCTAAATACACTCCAATAATTTGAAATAAGAACTTATCTTGACTTAAGTGATTTTTCTGAATCGATTATATGCGAAGATATGATCACAATTTGAATGAATATAACTTATATCGGATTATATACACACATTACCTGAAATAAGTGTTTTTTTAAAAATCAGAAACAGCTAAAATGAACATAAGTGGTTTTGTTTTTTGTGCATAGCTAGGACAAAAATAGTGCGATTACGTTGAAAAATTGACACGGTATAAACGATACTTAGAGGCAGCTATTAAAATAGAATACAAAATAACCACTTATCTTGAGTTAAGTGGTTATTCTGAATTGCCACAGATATATAAACATAACTATGACTCTATATGACTCTGATAAAAACCAGCAACTTGTCAAGTGCCAAGAAAAGAAATATTATGTAATTTAATTGTGAAAAAAGTTATTTATTGCCAAATTATTACTTGTAAACCTTTCGAAGTGGTATATTATATAATTAAATATTAACAAAAATTAAAGTGAATTATTATTCAAAATAAAACATATTATTGTGCCCAATCACGTGCGCTCACACATATTTTATTTCCTTTTTTGACCCTTTTTCTGTGTTTTCCCTTTGACCCATGTGACGTTAGTTTTACTTTTGAAATATTGTATAGGGGCGATTGAGGTTGAAAATAATTTCGTTTTGTATTCCATTACGATTTTGTAGAATCGTAACAATATAATCCTACAAAACACATAAAAATCACCCAAATCTAATTATTAAAAATTTTTTTGCATAAACTTATTATACATTCAAACCTGATCCCTAGTTAGCATCCGAACCTGATCTTGGGATATTCAAAGACGTTAATTTATAATTTATTATAATTAACACTAAACATGCCCAACTTTGAATTAAAAAAAATTGTGACCACTATATTAACCATTCATGATTTATGGAAACACGTTACTTTACCTCAACCAAGTGAGTCCATGATACCACATTGCAGTTAGTATCCGCATTTGGCCATTTGAGCAGGTTGCAGGCCATTTGAGCTGTAAGATATTTTACTTACAAATGTGCTTAAGAATTTTTGTCAATAAGGCAACTATGCAATGAATTCTTGATGACCAACGTTGAAACGTAAATGAAGAAAATGATAAAAAAATGATTTCAAACTTGGTTGGCTGCGCCATCGTTTAGGATGGTTACCTTAAATAACTATCTCGGTTAAGTTAATCTTTTATTTTAATATTACCAATTTCACAGATCTCTAAAGAATGTCAAAAACTGGGAACTAAGCTAAAGTATAAAAAATTGAAAATGTTTTTATGACATATTACACAAATTCTATAGAATGGATAAAAAATTTGCTTTGAAAAACGGATGTTCCATAAAAAACTTTTGGTTCAATTCTAGCTCGGGAATCGAACTGGCATTCTCGTATCAAAGCTTATAACTAGTACCTAGCATCCTCGACCAGCTCCATCATTTTAATATTCAACATATGTTTTGAAAATCATTTTTCCTTGCGAGAATCAAGCTTACGTCATATAAGCTCCGATTGAACCACTTAACCACTCGGTCACCCAACACCAATACATATTTGAGAAAATATTCAGTCAAAATTTTAATCTTAACTCAACATTCTAAGCTAAAGGGACGCTGTTGTCAATTTTTCTCCGCACATGTCTAACTAGCAAACTACTTGAAGCGGGCAGAAAAACATTTCTCTTGATTCATTAATGATTTTTTGATCCAAAAAACATTGCAGAACAAAAATAATTCCTAACATGGTATGTGAGATCTATTTTAAGTGTGATACGTACTCACGATGTGTCCCGAAAAAAAACTTATTTCCTAAAGCTGAGCTACCCGTATTAAGGATTATTACTGATTTACGTCATATTAAGAAAAAAATCAATACTCTCTTTTAATAAGTGACAGCGTGCTTTTGTGGTTTTTTTCTCTCAATTGTACCTGTATCTAGTTTTGTATTTAAATTACCAGAACTCAGTTCAAATGAACACACAAAATAAAGTATGTGAAAAAAATAAAACCGATTATATTATAAAAATGATTTGTAGGACAAAATTGTTGGAACTCGGGGGCTTATAGATGACCGACTAACCTTTTTTAACTTGGCACCGGCTTATCAGCCGATTTGACAACTAGTTTGTTTTATTTTGAATTTGACTGTATTTTTTTGAAAAATTTTATATATGTTATCAATCATAGATGACAATCTATTCCGAGTTCTAGAAAAATACAAACTTCTTCAATTTTCTGAACTTGTTTCATGTCATAGAAAAAAATATGGAACCACCTCAAAATCTTTTTTATTCGAATACAATTCAAACCATCCAAATCGGATAAGCTGTTTTAGTCGAGGCAATGAAGCAAAAAAGTTCGGAATTTTTTAGACTAAGACGGATCGGAATGGGGGTTTTTGCATTCCCTTCCAAAAATTATTTGTAAAAACGGTCTCTGTTTTTTTTGTAGAAACCGGAAATTGCAAATAAGAAACAAAATAAGTAAATAAAAAACACAACTGGCTCAAATCGTGTTCCTGGGGGTGTTCGAGGTCACTGATCACGATTATGATTTCCAAATTGACCCACAGTCGACCTGGAGATCAGGAACGCCGATGAACGTCATCTCCGTGGGACTCTCTCAAAAATCACGTGGGGAAGGAGAAAAACTCGGCGCAAATCCCCCCAAACACCTGGTGTGCCCGAACCTGGACGCGGACGTCATCCCTGAGAATTTTCCTAACAATATCGATCAAAACAACCCAAAAATCATTTTGGGGGCGTTTTTCAGGGCGCCTAATCCGAATTTCACATCGAAAACGACCCCCTGAACACCTGGGACTCCTGAACCTGGCTGGACGCTGACCTCATCTCCATGGGTTCTCCTCACTCAATCTAGAAAAGTGAACTGAAAATCGTTGTGGGTTTTGTTGTGGGGTGCTTAATCCGAATTCCCGTCGAAAGCAACCCCCCGAACAACTGGTGCAGCGGAACCTGGGCCTGAACGTCGTTTCCGAGGGTTTTCCTCACACAATCGAAGAAGACGAACCCAAAAACCATTATGAGGGGTTTTTGGGGCGCTAAATCAGAATTTCGCGTCGAAAACGACCTCGCCACCACCTGGTGCATTGGAAGCTTTATCTTGACATCGATGTCATTCCCATTAATGTCAACCAAACATGATGTTTCAGAGACGGACATCAATACTGCAATATCTGGGAGGAATTGTTGATTCTATTTAAATTACGTGAGGAGGGAAGAAATCGAATGAATAGAATGTCAATATTTATGTAATTGGCATTTATAAATTTTTATTGAGCTCAAATCAAATACTATTTAACTGTAACTTTACCTTACCTCATTAATTAATAACTTAACATCACAATTATTTTAAATCATTTTTATTGTCAATTTTTGTCTTATTTTTTATTTATTCTACGAACACGTTTTGCCGTTCTTCATACCTCAACCAAGTTGACATTGAATGAAGACTACATTATGGATCTACGAATATGACAGACAAATTCCAACTAGTGGAGAATGGCCACTAATCAATTTAAATTCAAGATTTTATTAAGATTCTTTTAACTTATTACGTTATTTTTAACTATCAAGCCACACGTCTTTAGCTGACTCATTCCCTAAGTTTTAATTAATAATTTATAACAACATTAGAACAGAATAACCCACCAAACCTAACTTATGATTATGTCCCAATCGAAACATGGTATTTTTACTTTTTCATATTTAAAAATAATTTATCGAAAAAAAAGTTATGTATCGAAAGGAAAAAATAATTATTTTATTAAATAATTATATTAATTTATTCACCACAAAAAGCTACCACCCCAAAACCAAAATTTTCAAAAAATTGTTATTAATTTTTTTTATTGTTAAGCCAATATACTCGTAACAGGGGTTAATAAATTAATTTTATTTTTCGTGCTCTTTTTTACACTTTTTAATTATATAATTTGATTACAAAACTAGACAAAAAAAACACAGAAACACAAAATATGGTAAAAATAAAATTTGTATTCATATTAGATAAATCTAGAAAGATATATGTAACAGGAAGTGCGCAGCGCACCGATTCATTTCAGTTGAATTTTTTCAACAATTTTTCGATTCAACTAATCGGTTTTATTCATAAGTATTTTCGTATATGATAGTATATGAAAACTCTATTTTCATGCCGGTTTAACACCATATGAAAGTGGCTTCTTCTTTCTCTAGTGGAAAATCATTTCCGCTAAATAACAAACTTCAGTTGCTTTTATATTTTCAGTATCAGTTAGATTCAGTATCAGTTTTTGTTGATATGTAAATTTTTTTAGAAATTTTTAATCTACTGGTGTGACAGCCCCACGTACTCTAGTCTTCGCTTTTGACATACAAAATAATGTGAGATGTTACATATCTCGGACAATAGCAGTGATATATCACTAGTCAAGGTGATATTTTAGGGGTGCTGGCGGATGAATTCAATCAATTTTTGAACCTTTAATCTTGATTATGTAATATATATTCATTGATGAGGCACTTTCGCTTTGCTCGAAGAAACGAGCCTTCATGTATCTCTTTATTTGAGCTGTAATCATTGAGAAAGACTGTTCATCACATGATCAAGAAATATCCCGCTAGCTCTATTAGTCGCAACTTAATATAAGTTTTGTTCCAGCAAATGTTCAAATCAAATTTACTTTTTATCATGAAATATTGTCATATGTCATATTTTATTTTTATATAAAATAGGGCAAGTGTTTGATTTATTGTTAAGTTATCCATTGCTTAAAAGAAATAAAAAAATATTGTGAACGATGATGCAGAACGCTGATGCCAATTTTAATATAGCTCTGAAAAAAAATGTTTTGGATGTATTGGAGATTATATCTATCAAATTCTTTATTTAATGGCTAAACTTTCTCTCAACTCTTTCCAAGTTGGTTCATAAAATAAAGTTGTGCTGTAGAAAAATCGAAAGCTGGGATACAAAACTGTTACAAATTATCCTTAAAGCGTGCTCACCAAAGTTTAATCAAAATCATTGGTGACCTCTCGCCACCTTGGTCGGTTTGACTCAAAAACTGATAATTTTCTTCACACACTAATTGAAAATTTTTCAAAATCACTTCATTATTGTGGGCTGTAGTGTGGATAAAGACACTGAAAAAAGCAAAACAATTTTTTTTAATTAAAGTTGGGTTGCGAGACTTCTGGAATCGTTATAAATGCGTATGTGCTAAGTTTCATTCAATTTAATTATCAGGTACAGATTTTATTCAGCTTGCAACAAAACAGGTGCTTGGCAGACTCCCACCACATTGCTCAAAATCGAGGAAAAACTAATCAGCTTGTAACAACCAACACAAATCTGACCATTGGACATTTTCTTTAAAATCTAAAACAAACTGTTTTTACTTAATCACACATACATTTCGTACTATCACACAATTTAAGATTCCTTTCATAAATAAAATCTGTCTATTTATGACGTTTCACTGTAATGCATATTTCTTTTTATTATTTTAAAACATTAAACGGATCTTATATTTCGATGAGTAATCAATTGTTTTTTTATTATTTTTCGTTTTCCAATGTGTTATGCCCACCGAATTACGTGATATATAACAGGTAACATTTATAAGAAAATATACAATCAACTCCAGAACAAAGTTAAGTTCTGTATAGGTGAGATGACAGGAAAATAGTGCTTCATAGTTCAAACAGCTACGGATGCACTAATAGTAAAAACTATATTCGTAATCAACCACCACCCTCTTCCATTTATCAACTACGACACTACTTCATTGCATTTTTCATTAACATTTTATTAACAATCGGAGGTATACCGATTACCTCCTCTTCGGACTCCCTGTAAAACATCAAGGTTATAATAGTGTTTGATTATATTTCTATATTATATTTACAATGTTTCGAACTTTGTTTGTTTCCTTGTTTATATAAAAGCGAAACAAAAGAATTAATGGCGTTTGAATTTCTCCCTTCATTTTATCATAATAATAAAACAGAGAAAGCATTGAATCATTGCAATACATGAACATTTCCAGTTCTTTTTGCTTGTATTCTTAATTGATAAACCGGTGGTTCCTACTTTTGTTTATGTTTTATTGATTGATGGAAGGGCAAGAAGAATTTTTTAATGTTATGTAAAAAAATGAGGCAATCTGTTGTTAACTAGTTTCGTTATAAAATATAATTGTATTGTATGCAATAATATGCATGACGAGCTAAGATATATGCAACCAACTCTTCCTCCTCTGTTGTTTAAAGTAATTAAAAATTATAAATAGAAAAGATTTTTTTAAATCTAGTTGAGTTGTGATTTAGAACTGAAAATATCAAAGTTCATGATGCGGTCGGGTTTTTATTATAATATTAAAATTAAAACTAAAGCAAAAAAAAAATATATATATTAATCGTAACAAAAAAATTGTTTAACTGTTTTTTTTTCGTTTTTTGTCATGTTTTTTTTACTTTTCAAATTGAAATCGTTATCAAGAGAAACTTGAAAATCGAAGTGATTGATTAATCAATCATCTCGACCATCAAAATTCAAACATCAATCAAGAAAAGGAATAATTAGAGTAAACAATGTCACATAGCAGACAAATTGGACCCAATTTTATTATTCTGCAACTTAACATAGAAAGTATATCGCAGGCTAAGTCGGACTGCTTATCGCAAATTGCAGCTGACTATGAGATTGACGTAATTTTAATTCAAGAGACACACGTAAATAGTGAAGTTGAGTTGGCTAGAAAAGGACTCATCAATGGATATAAATTGGCTGGAGCAATATACGATCAAATTTATGGATGCGACATATATTCGAGATTCCATCTTAAACTGTAATTGTCTATCAATATCAACAAATCACAATATTCACACTATTGTTATTGAAATCGGAAGTCTAAAAATTTTGAATCTATACAAACCTCCAAATGTGATATGGCCTAATCCTCCACTGCAACTGCTAGAGAAACCAGCTGTATGTTTTGGCGATTTTAACAGTCATCATTCGGCCTGGGGATACCGCACAAATGATGATAATGGTGAAATTATTTTTGACTGGGCAGTAAATCAGGGTGGTTATTTTGTAGCGTTATCTCACTAGGTGAGATAAATAGTGAGATAAAAAAATTATGTTTAAATGATTTCTTTTATCTAATATAATCGATCAAAGACAAATATTTTATCTCACTTTTTATCTCACCTAGTGAGATAACACTACAAAATAACCACCCAGAATTTGAACCTAATTTTTGATGCAAAAGATCCATGTACCTTTCACTCTGAGCGACATAATCAAGGATATAATCCAGACGTCTGTTTTGTATCAGAAGATAATCTCGGAAATCCGGTTATAGTGAAACGAAAGGTGCTGAAGAAATTTCCACGTAGTCAACATAAACCAGTATTACTGGAAATCGGTATTCGCATAGAATTGGTTGACTAAGTAAAAAAACCAAGATGGAAATTTCAAAGGGCTTCATGGGATAATTTTGTCAAAGAAATGGATGCAAACATTCGTTGGATATCACCTGAAGTTTAATAGATTAACGAAGTTTAGTAGAAGTAGAAGTTTAATAGAAGAACTTTAATAGATTGAAGTAGAAAATGGTAAAATCAACAGCAAAAAAGAACATTCCTCGAGGATTTCGGGATGAATATATTCCGTGTTGGGCAAACGAAACTACCCAGCTTTATGAAGAATATATGAACAATAACGACGTTGAAGTAGCAGATCAAGTTATTCAGTCCTTAGATTCTGGTCGTCGTGATAAATAGACAAAGACAACAGAAAATATGAATTTCACCCATTCCAGTCGTAGGGCATGGTCTACTATTCGTCAACTCGGTATGGCTTCCTTCCCGAAAAAATCGATCCAGAAATAAACCCAAATCTAAAAGCTTCCCGACTGATCCAGATGTCCAAAGTACATGTCAATAGATCAGTTATCACAGATTTGAAGCGAAAACTGAAAAGAAAGAAAACACAATGTCGATCAGCCACTGATTACTCCAATGATTTTTCTGTATTAGAAATTTCTGCAGCACTTAAATATGTTAAACCCGGGAAAGCTGCTGGTTTTGATGGCCTATACAATGAACTCCTGATCAACACAGGACCCCGGATGAGATTATGGTTTTCCAAATTTTTCTCGAACGTGTTAGCATCTGGAAACATACCATCTTTATTTCTAAAATCCAAAGTTATTGCAATATTAAAGCCGGGAAAATCAAATGATCGCCCTGAAAATGTTCGTCCAATAGCATATTATTAAGTGTGTGCTATAAGTTTTTAGAACGATTAATATGTAATCGCATTTTTCCTGTTATTGATGCTGTTATACCCCCTGAACAAGCCGGATGTAGACCAGCTCGTAACTGCATCGATCAAGTTATGGCTTTAACAACACATATTGAGGTTGGATTCCAGAAGAAATTAAAAACCGGAGTTTATCGATTTATCTGCTGCGTATGATACCGTCTGGATACATGGTCTACTATATAAATTCCTAGATGTAATACCATGTCTAAAGTTATATAAGCTCCTGAATTCAATGTTAAGTAACAGAGAATTAACTGTTTTTGTTGGAGAAAAATCTAGTCGATCAAGAATCCTTAATAATTGATTACCACAAGGGCCTGTCCTTGCACCTCTTTTGTTTACATTGTATCTATATGACATGCCAAATACTCAGTTCAGAAAATTTATTTATGCAGATGATATTGCAATTGCAATCCAAAGCACAGAATTCAAACATATCGAGGACATATTAACATCTGATTTGGTAATTTTAAGTGAATATTTTAAAAATGGAGATTGCGACCGAATATTACAAAAACTGAAGTAAACTCATATCACCTTAGCAATTCACTTGCCAATGTAAAACTATCAGTTTATTTGGATGGAGTTTTACTTAATCACAATCCTACTCCAAAATATCTTGGCGTCACATTGGATAGAAGTTTAACTTATCGTTCGCATTTAAATAATGTTGCTGCGAAAAACAAATCTAGAATAAATATTATTCAAAAATTATCAGGGACATCATAGGGTGCGGATTTCTCAACCTTGAGAACATCATCATTGGCCCTTGTTTATTCTGTTGCTGAATATTGTGCTCCAGTTTTTACAAATAGCCATCACATAAATAAGATCGATACTTTATTAAACAGAAATATGAGGTTAATAACAGGAACTGTTAAAAGTACTCCTCTCCGGTGGTTATACGTTCTCAGTCATATAGCTCCGCCAGAAATTAGACGTAACTATTTTCTACATCGAGAGTAGTCTAATATTAAAAATAAATTTCCAAGTCTGCCGATCGCTGAAGAATTATCAGATTTACCAGTTAAAAGATTGCCTTCCAGACGTCCAATTTATGAATCACATTCTGTTGAAAATTACTCTGTAAACGAAGAATGGAAAAAGATGTGGAACAATAATCCAGTCGTTTATAATCACCATTTAGTCACTGACCCAACACAAAGAGTACCTGGCACCAACTTATCTCGCAAAAATTGGTCAAAATTAAACAGGTTACGCACTGGTCAGGGTAGATGCAACACTTGCATGTTTTTATGGAATTTCATCTCGTCTCCAACTTGTGACTGTGGTGCAGAAGAGCAAAGCATGATACACATATCAGATGAATGTCCTATTAGATTTTATGATGGAGGAATATATGAAATTAACCGCTTGGATGAAGAAAGCGCTCTTCGGTGGTTGGAGAATTTAGATTTGGACCTTTAATTTTTAAAATTTGTTTTCGTTTTTTTTCTGTTCTTGATATTGTTAATTTATTTAGCTTATAATGTACCTTATGTTTCATACGATTAATAATAGATACTAATATTTTAAAAAAATTAACAAATTTATAATGTTTTGAACCTTTTTTATCAATTTGATTTAAAAACAGACCTCTGCAATTAGACGTTCTTTAGTGAGCGGCCCCAATCAAAAAGTTTGCAAAAAAAAATTTTTTTTAGAAACAACCGGCCCTCTCACGGTCGCGTTTGTGGAGCCAGATCAAAAAATCTTTCTTAGAAAAGTGTGTTTTATTAATATTTGGAACAAGTTGATAGTGTGTGTGCATGTTGTGTAAATAAATTATTTTCTGTAATGGTAGGTCTAAGAAACCATCCATGGGGCTTCTCCTCTTAACGTTGAGGACGCTCCTAGGTCGCCTACGGCCATAGGGGTTATGCGATCGACGGACATTGGTTTCTTCTCTTCATTCAGCCAGGAAGTTCTCAGGGACGAGGAGTGGTGCTGCTGTGTTTGTACTCCGGTGCAAACCAGTAGTACCATTCTTTGCTCAGAGGCTTCTTCGGTGTTATGAAGGGAAGAAGCAATTAATATCTTTTTTCAGGATCAGAGGCTTCACCTCACACAGTTTCAAATTTAACCATTTTTACAATTTAGCTTTACAATAGAACAATGTCTATGGAGTTTGAGACGACTTAAAGTCTGGCGCTCGGGAGCATTCTCCAAGAAATCGTCATTAGTTCTAGTAATTTATTTTTAGTTTAGTTTTAGGGTAAGGAATCACAACTGGGTCATTAGAAATGGGCTTAAAGTCTAATCGTGACAGTTGTGATTACCTTTGTTAGTTTAAGTTAGGGAGAAATCGTTCTGTAGAATCTGGTCGTTAGGGGCTTATCTAGTCGGTTCTCACATGCATTCTTGAGAAGCGCTCGCGAGCGTGAGAATTCGAGTATAGAATTAGATGACATTTGACATTTGTATCATATTTCGGTTGTTTTTTTTGTCAGCAAACAGAACTTTCCTTGGAAATCTCTTATCATTTTAAAAAATAAGTGAATAAACAATTTTTCGTGAATAAAATAAATAATTTTTGAAAATATAAATATATAAAATTTATTAAATAGAATATATTTTTTTGAAAATAATAATTTTAGGAATATATAAATTTCTTTGTTAAATTTTCGATAGTAAAAATTTTTTTTTGAAGATATAACTAAACCAATTTTTCTAATGAATAAATAAATAAATATATTTTATGTTTAAAATAATTAAATAAAACAATAATTTGAAAATTAAATAAATAAATTTTATAAAGTAAAATAATTTTCTTTTTAGAATAATAATATAAATAAGTTTAAGTAAATTAATTAAATAAAATTTTTTACTACTTAATCAAAAAAACATCAAGATATAAATAAATAATTTGTTGAATATTTTTAATTTTATATTAAAATAAATAAATATTTTTGAGTTAAGACTTAACACCTAACAAATAAATCAATAATCAAATATTTTTATTTTTAACTTTAAATAAATAAATATTTTTCTTTAGAGGTGTTAAGTTATAGTTTCAATAAACTATTGAAACTATATTAATAAAAATAGTTAATTTGAAACAACACTAATTTCAATTTTAATGTATTTATTTTAAATTAATAAAATCAATTAAAACAACAAATTCCTTTACTACACCAAAAGTTAACTTTAATGCTAACAACTCAAAAGTTTTAATAATAAATAATAAATTGGATGTTTTCAACTCAAAAGTTAAAACAAGAGAGATTTTATAATTATATTTGCAAGCGACAAATTATATTATTTAATTTTCGTTAATTAGGCAAATGTTGGTGAGGAAAAAAATATTCCTATGAATAAAATGTGAGACACAATATACTTTATATCTTCAACACACGCACACCTACACATTTGTTTAGAAAAGACACAAATGATTAGAAAATTCATTTTTCTATTTCTTTTTTATTTATATTATATTTTCTTTATTAAATTGTTTTATTTTGGAATACAAAATTGTTTTACTCTGTTTGGTGTTAAAAAGATTTTTATTTTATTTAAATAAATGAATTTCATATTTTGAATTGTAGAGGAAGGAATCTGGTTCCTACAAAGTCACATAAAATAGCTATAGGATTTTGCTGGATTTCAGCATATCTGAAATTAAGAAACTAAATAAATAAAAATTATTACTAGATAATAGATATAATTTTAAGTATATTAATTAAACAAATATCTTTTTAATTAAATACCATTCAAAATTTTTTGAATAAAATAAATATAAAATAAATTAAAAAAGTATAAGAATAATTTAAATAATTTTGATATATGTTTAGCATATTTTTTTCATCAGATATTCTGTTTCTGATCATCATTCAATAATTTAAATATTCAAAGTAATTTTTTGTAGCAAGTCGCGATTGGCAATTATCATAGTCCTTCCTTCTAGGATAAACAACGGATAGGGATGTTAATTCTATCATCACTATCCTAGTTTCCCCTAGTTTTGTAAATGCAGGAACTCTTTTACTCTAAAAATAACAATTTTCATTTTCAATTATAATTCCATTAATTTTATTAAAGGTCGCAACATTTTTGAATGCTACTGTTGAGATTTAGTTGCGTCATTCAATTTCAAAAATAAACATGTTTGATTTAATGTTTTTTATACGCTGGAGAAATTGGTGATTGTTGGAAAGGGAAACAGAAACAGAAAATTTGATATAAAAATTAGAATTTTTATAATAAATGCGAGCAGTATAATTTTAAAATCAATTGAGTTATAACAAATGTAAATTAAAAGAAAATAACAAAAATATCATTATGTTAATTTTGTTGTCATTATGTCATTATGTATTTTTTGTCATTATGTAAGATTTGAAGAAAAAAAATTATTAAATAGTTTATTTTGATTATGTCGAAGTGTTTTTATTTATTTGTTTGTTTTCGATATAATGAGTGTTGTGATAAAAAGTTCATTTATTATTATTTATTACAAACAAAATAAAACAAATTCTTTAATTTTCCTTAATTATACATCATGAGTATTTTAAACAGTACAAATACTTACGTTGTTGAATTAAAAAAAAATGGATCTAAAATACAAATACACCAGATGTTTGTATGAGTATTATTCTAAATTATTAAAACAACTTCTTCGACATACTGCAAATTGTGCTGTTTTAAGTTAATCGATGTGATTGCCGCTATGGATAAATATGACATCCATAAATCGAGCTATGGGATTTTTTATCAGGGCATCGGAAGTATATATATACTAACAACACTTATCTTAATAAAACTTGCCGTCGCAAGATAATGACGCCGGTTGAAGAAAATCATTTTAAATGTAAAGGAAAGTTGATTCTACTAAATGCAAAAATAAAGGGAGTCACGATAAAACAAGAAGCGGATCATCGTTGAAGAAAAATATACTGTAAGCTATTTATGTTTTAATTTATATAATTTTTGATTGATTTTGATTGAATTGTTTTTTATGTTAATAAATTAGTAGTTTAAATTTTTCTGTGATTAATGAGAAGAAATAAGAGATTTTCAAGGTAAAAGTTTGTTTGTTTGTCGCGTAGATTCAGGTTTCAGTGATATAGTTTTTTTTAAGCTATCCAGCAAAATAAAATTAAAATATAGTTTTCGTAAAAGTTCGAACTCGTAACATGTTAATTTCCGGTATATACAGAATACCTGTTTATAACAAGCTCCTCGCCCTACATATGTTCGCATTTTTTATTAAAATGACACCAAAATTCATTCACGAACGAATGTTGTATGCTCCTACAAAACATAAAAAAATATTGAAAAAACACCTTTTGTGGGTGGACCCTTCAACCCTTTGTCCAATGTACCTCAAAAGCCAATAAAATCGTTCTCATATTGTTTGAAACCTTTTACCAATGTTTTATGAAAATCGATTTGTAATTGTAGGCTACAGTAGGGATAAACACCTGGAAAAAAAAATTTTAGCCGAAAATTGCTATTCAAAAATATTGGAAACAGTACTAAAAACTTATATACCAAGTCTCAATAACATCGAAATCCGGGCTTAGAAGTTATTGAAGATTTAAACTTACAGGTGTTCGGGATATCTCCCGCTATTTTGTTTAATTTTGAAATGGCACCAGATCTTCCATTTTCAGGTGAACCTGAATCATTTTTCAATGTTTCACCAAGATCCTATGCAGGAATGTCATCCACTCCCCCCGAAAAATGGTGTTTTCATCTCTTGTTGCAAAATTTACAATTTTTTTAACTTAATTTTTTCAATTATAAACTTTTTTCTCGTTTTCCTTAAAGTCAATTAGAAATTTTTTGTATAACTTTCTTTTGAAATTTTACGAAAGTTTTGATTTTCTTTTTTGTTGTTGTTTTGTTGAAAAATTGCAGTGATTTATTTGCTATCATTCGGCGGTGTAATAAATAAAAATGAATGTAGCTTCAAAGTTTTTTTTTTCTGTGCTTTCATTAGATTTTCTTGTGTTTATTGCTGAAGTCATTGCGATAATCAAGAAATGTCTCAAAGTAAAGACAAAGTTTTTTTTTTATTTTGTGAAATTAAAGTAAAATTAATTGATTGGGTGGAAATTTATACTAAAGAAAATAAATGATTGAGGTGACTGATTCGTTTCAATTTTTGTTGTTAAAAAATGATGAACAGAAGAGTGTGGTTAATGTTGAAATTTTAATGCAAAATTTAAATTTCAGCTAGGGTGACTATTACAAACAAAAAAAAAAATAGAAAGAAATTCAATTCGTCATAGAATTTCATAAAGGTTTGGCCATTATAGATTATACGAAAAGATAAATCAAAACTTAATTTTCATTCAATTTTTCAATATTTTATCAAGATGATGATATCTAAAAATACAAAAATAATCCATTTAAAATATGATTATTAATTGATTGATTAGAATGAAGAAATACAATTTCAAAGGAAAGACTAGAATCTACTTTTGTAAAAAGAAAATTCTTCATTCCTATAAATAGAAAAACCACAAGCACAACAACATGAAATGTTGAAACCGTTATCCTATTTAGGGTAAAATAATATGAATAGCAAAAAAAAGGAAGAAAATGTAGATAAGAGACAGTATGTCGGCTCAAGGTTGATTCTTTGTGATTTATGTTTTAAACATACTTGTGGCAATTTCGTAGAGCACTAAACTAAGCACACAAAAAAAACAACAACAACAAAATTATCACAAAGACATACAAATAAACGATAAAAAGGAAAAATATCTATTTTTCATAAGGGATAAACTTAAAATAATTGCTTGACTTAGACTAAAGTTAGGGTTTGAGAACCGTATAATTGAGCTTTTTGTGTTTTTGGTTCTTGATATTGATAAGAATAATACGATTATCGTTTTTCGTTCAAATAAATTGATTGGATTTTTGAATATATTTGATGGAATCGGTTTTGCTTAATTCTAATTAAGCAATATGTTGTGTATAATATTCATATTAATGTTGTAATTAAATCAAAGTGATAGACATTTAATCTTTCTGCTAGATTTAATATTTTATTTAATTTAATCTTACACAAATTTTATCAAATTAATTTTTTTAATAAAAGTGATTATAAAAATATTTTAGATAGATTGGATAAAAAATACATCCAGTAAAACCACCATAACTCATTATATTCCAATAATCTAGTTTCCATTTCATTTAACTAAACATAATACATTGAATTCAATTTGGATAATGCAACAGTCAGTTCTTTTCATCATACCCCCTTTACTCTAAACCCATTTATACACATTATTGTTGCATCATTTAAAATATAAAAAAAAATTGCAAATTCAACAAAACTCGTCTATAGTTCTATAAGCCGTTGTTAATGCATCGATTAAATATTATTCACTGAACTCTCTTCATTATTATAGGGTTCCTTTGTAATTTTGTTTAATGTCACGTGACATTTATTTCCAATGCATTCGTTGTAATAATAATTAATGATTGTTGTATTATTTATTTATTTTAAATGCTACTCCTTGAATCTAATCTACATAGTTTTAAAATAAAATACAACACCAACAAAATCAATAAAACTAAAATCAAAATCTTAATTTCAATTTTCCATCAATAAATAAGAGACGAAAAAAATGGGAAATACATAAACATTCAATATGCAAATTTTTCATAAATTTTGTTTTCAATATATTTGCATACTTTGAAAGCTCATAAAGTAACAATAGAGTTAAATAAATGATATTTTTTTGTATTTATTTATTCGAAAAAAAAAAATTAAATAAAAACAACGAATCATAAAATTTGATATCGTTTTTCGATCAACAGAATTTAAAAAAAAAAGCTCAAATCGAAATTTGGCACGATTTGTTATGTTTTATTACAATAATTTTGTATTGGAGCTTTTTGGCTGTTTATTTGAAAACGTAAGCTGATAAGTACTATATGATTTTTGGTGCAAAGTTTTTATTTGAAGATAGGTTCTTATCAACCCACCTATGTATCTTTAAACATATTTTAATTTTTAATTTGAACAAATTGTAAAGTAAAAATTATTGTTGTAGGTTGTGAACAAAATTATTGAATTTTAGATCAAAACCAAAACGTATAAAAATATGGAATCGGAAAGGGTTTTAGTTATTTACATGTAATTGAAAGCTTTGATGCAAGAACTATAGGTAAGTACAGACTGAAAAATTTTCAATGAGGGCACAATGACATAAACGAAAATGAACAAAACAACAGGTAAGTTCATTAGGCTTTAAGAAAATAATTAAACTAATTCGAATCATTAAACTTTTAATTATTATTCAACATATTACACAAGGTTTTTGCACTAACAGATAACAGGTTGTCTTCCCTACATTATTTACAACACGTGGAAACAGGAGAGTACTGATGCTATATCAGTGTCTTGTTTCTCTGACCAATAAAAGCACTTATAGTGTCCACTGAGAGAATACAGAAAAAAGAAATTAGGAAAATTATATATCCGATTTTATCAGTTTTTAGAGATTGTAACATTCGCTAATTATACCAGCACATCCTCAAATGGTTACACTGGTTCTTAATGAAAGCGAAAAGGAGAGAAAATCAAATAGTCCACTGAATTTCAATCTCAAAACAAGAGTAAACACTTATTAATCAATAAAGTAAATTAATCTAGTTTATTTTAAATCAAGCTACATGTTTGTGGCCATTGCAACTATTCCGTCGATTGTACTCTTCTATTTGGCCGTGGATATCGTGTGAAGTTAACTGGAAATAAAGGAAGTTAATTTCCATAAGCATAGTGAGTTAATATTTGAATATTGATGGTACACTGTTACTTTGCTCAATGTTACTTGGACTGCCTATACAAATGTTATCGCCTAAATTATGCTCGCTGTGTTTTATTTTCTTGGCTTTCTCAATCCCTGAATCTAAAATATACTATTTGGTTTTTAAACAAACTAAACAATGGACCAACTTCAATATAGATGAATATTAACTTTACCTAGAATATTAACTGGAAAATATGTAATGAAGCGCTACCTCGTTGAAACTCAACGGAGTTGCATAGCAGATCGCGTACCTAGCGAGATTATTTTTTTGCCCCTGACTAGTTGCAGCCCATGGGGACGAGTAAGAAATCCTGCTCCTTCAGCACAAATAAACAATATAGTACGCGAGAAACATGAAATAATAACGGATATGAGAAAAAGCAAGGGAAATAACTAGATTCTGGCGACCTCCAGATACGAAAAAAACACGATCACCACGTCCAACCCCATAATTCAACACACCATCACACACTCTCACACTTCATACACTCACACAATCACAAACACATACCTATATCCAAGTCCCTACGCATGTTCGCTCTACGTGATACGTACGACATGAGATATATCACCATTATGTAAACTATTTTAGTTTCAGTTTATTAATAATAAAAATCAGAGTGTAATCCTTCCTTTTCTTCATATTTGCCCTCAACAGTTATGGTAGTATTAACAGTTTTAACATTAGTTTTGTTTGGGTACAGCGCGTCCAACATCAAGACATACTTATCAACCATCCCTTGAAGATAACATTGTTGCCCAGGAACTCTCACCTAGTCGAGGTTTTCACGGTCATGACCGTGAATGTGATGGAATATGTTTAAGCGATGGTCGTCTTGGTGAAAACTATGAGGATCGGAGCTCATGCAGATACGATCCTAATCCCAAAAAAAAATTTGGATAAGACCTTAATCCAAATGCTTCCTCAGAAGGATCCACAACCAAATCGAGAATTAATGATAAAATTGACGTGTTCAATTTAGTAATAAGCATCACAAGAGTATGTTATAGTTAACACTACTTTAAACTTCCTTTGCTTTGGCGGTTTTAATGTTAACTGATTTTTAAAATTTTTAGCATAAAATTTATGGTGATTTTAAAATTCATGCAAAATTTCTGGTATATATCTGGTTCCCATTAAATTGTTACACTCATACGCGCATGCAACAAATATACTCGCACATACACACCCATACATCCCTGCAACTCTAATACGTTCACACGCCCTCGCACCTCATCCACTCACAACTACACTCATATATGCACATGAAACAATCCACTATCATTCTTTGACCAAAAGCAAACCAGGCGAAAGCTTTCGAAAAGTGACACCCTTTAAAATGATTTCAAATGCAAACGGGAATACAGTGGTTGTATGCGGTTAGCAACAGAAAAAAAATATAACAGCTTTATGGTTCTATGCAAATTGGTAGTGATCCTTTGCTGGATTATTTGGTATACCTCTCGAATCAAATCAAATACTTCAACGTTAAGGTATCGAAGCCTGATACATCCAATTCTATAGATCAATTTAATTCCCGAAGTATTCTTCGGTGGCTTATCCTTTGATACGATATGTGTCACCATTGCCATTTTTGGTTTATAATTCTTCAAAAAAAAAGATGAAATCAGGTTCCAATATTAATTGACCAAGAAGACTGAACAAAAAATTAAAGTCCATGATCGAAACGTGCATAGCATTAACAAGCATATTTATTATAGCTGTCTTCGACACCAATCGGAAGAATGATTTATGCGTGAGAGAAACAACAGTTTAACTATTATCAGTAATAATAAAATTATATCCTTTCACGGTTTTCTTGACTTTGTTATTGTTTTCCGCGTAGTAAAGAAATTCTAGATTATATTATTCTAGATGAGTAGTAGTGCTATGCTTTACCGTTCATAATCCCATCAGAATCAATGATCCTATTATAAGTTGTTTAAATTTAAAATAATAATCACTAGGAATCAATCACTAATTTAAAAAAAAACAATTTATAAGCATTTTGGTTTGTTTTATAACCTACCACCTATACACACTCCATACACTCACGCACACATTAATACGTGCACACACTCTCACCTAAGTATATATTTAAAATGACTCACCACATGGTTTTTTCCAGTCCCACTCCAAAATATCCAAATTAGCGGCTCATCCTCATTTATCGACAGGGGAGCTTAGCCTTCAATATCACGACGACGATTGAACACAAAAAAATGGTTGCGCTAAAAACGTATTATACTCAGCACGTCGGAAACAATCGTAACACGTGCTCAGGCACCTTCTGGAAGCTACACGCCAGCATCTGAATCCTTCACTGAATCCTTCGTCCCGATGCCAGTGTTACCACGTAAATGACACACAACTTGGGTGTAGATGGAGTCCGAATTACAAAAACCCCACTACTTGAAACACTGCCTATCTCTCAGTTACAACAATCAATTTCAATAATTAAGCTTATGATCTTTATTAGGTAACACTTTTTCTTAGTTTTTTGTTTGTTGTTAAATTTATTATTCTACACATATATTTGTAAATTTATGCTAACACAAAAATATATTCATAACAGAAGGTAATTATTAATTATTGATTACTTATCACAGTTCAAACAAAATATGATCACAGCCATTTAACAATCATAGCATTATTATTTTTTTAATAAATTAATCACAACACAGAAAAGGATTTTACTTTATAACACTAGGTTTCTTTTTATCAATACAATTATGTCATCAGCCGGGTTGTGTTTTGCAATTAGTTATAACCAAATCACCATTACCATGAACAACATTTTGAATCTTCCTTTAGGTTAGAACTCTGGATCTTGAATTTTTTTTTTTTACCGAATTCGTGTCTTATAATTCTCTTCTGGAATAATCCCATTAATTTTAATGATTAAAAATACATCGCACTAAACATGCAACGTGTAGACTGTAGATGTAAAAAAAATCAAAACCAAACAACCAACAGCTGTGACTTGTCTGACATAAAGTCGACATCAGAGGTTAAGTTGACTAAGAGACTGCTATACGAAAAATAGGCGTATTTATAGCCAAAATAAAACGATTTTACATCTCAAATTAAATAAACGCAATAGGTTTTCTTATAGGGCATTTACCTTCGAAAAATAGGTGTACTAAAAAAAGTGTCTCCGCTAATGTAAACAGAGACATCCACCATGTAACGTACTTAGGAAATTACATTTAGACTGCGTTCCAATTGATGCCAAATTGTACCAAACGTGCTAAATCAATTTCGTCAACTATTTTAATTGGCCAAATCAATATTTTGTTTCTAACTAATTTGGAAGAAATTCATACTTTAGACAATATCTGCCAACTTGATTATATCAATTTGAATTAAAATTCGGTAATTTTATCAAACCAAATTTAGACCTAACAGTTAATTGGAACCCAGTATTATTAGTGTATCTGCTAGGAAATTGTTACAACCAACAGGCATTAAAATAGCAAACTACAACAAATTTATAGCAGAACATCGTTTGCAAGATTGATATATGAACATAGTGGAAATACGAAACGATGATATTATACAACCGTTCCAGGGTAATTTCTATAGCGACTGACGAATACAAACTGAATACAGAAAATCACACTGGAAAACATTACACAAGTGTTTTAGGCCAATCTTTGCTGTACGTAGACTAGGGTAGATGACCACCGGGTTGACTTTAAGAAAAAAATAATCATGAAAGTCTCAGCCCATGCAAATTTGATGCGTATGAGAACGCAGTGTAACTCCAAATCAGTGTATTACACATGAAGAATATTTACAACTGGTTAACCGTCACAAATTGAACAAAGAATATTACAATGGGAAACATAACACTACCGTTTTTAGAATAATAAATTTTTATAGCGGAAACCATAGTAAATGATGACCATGGATTGAGTATAAGGAACTATATTTTTTTTAAGATAAAAATGAAGACAACTATGAAAACAAATATGAGGATTTATGTTAAAGCAAACTTGGTGGGAGCGGGTGAGCGGTGATAACCAAACCTGCTAATGGATTGTAAGCCGAAGTATTCATCAGTTGAGGCTGTATAATCACTTATTTTATTTACATCAAAATTTCAAAAATTTTATAACCAATTCTGGTGCCACACCCATGCACCCGGACTGCTGTTTTAGAAGTATTCATCAGTTGATGCTTAAAATCACTAATTAGATTGACGTCAAAATTTCAACAATCTTATGATCAATTCTGGTGCCATACCCATGCACCCGAATTGTTGATTTGAAATAATTATCAGTTGATGCTGTAAAATCACTAATTATATTGACATCAAAATTTCAACAAATTTATAACCAATTCTGGTGCCATGCCCATGCACCCGAATTGTTGATTTGTATCATCATCAGTAAATGCTGTAAATATTCAGATATATTATTGACATCAAAATTTCAACAATTTGTAACGACAGACTATTTTCAATTTTTACTCTAAAAATGGTAGTTTTAAAATTCAATAATAATTTTATTAATTTTCTTCAATTATACGTTTATTCGTACCACTGTACATTTTTTTTGATAATTTAAATAAGTTCAAGTAAATTAAAAAACAAGTCTTGCAAGCTGATTTCTTTGTTTTGAATTTGAGAATTACTTGATGGAAAATGAAACAGAAGATCGATGATAATATGATATAAAAACGATCAAATTGTATGGATCGAGATTAGTATAATTTTTAAAATCGAAAAGATTAGAATATAATTAAAATTTAAATCATAACGATAAATCCAAGTCTTCAACTGTTAAATGTGCATAAAAAAACTTATAAGTGCAAATAAATTGTTTATCGAATTTAATTGTAATAGTTATTTTTTGTGCTGTTCTTTGTAAATACAAAATAATAAATAAAACAATTGGTTTTTAACAATGTTGGTTTACCGAAAAAAAATTAAATTTTTCCTAAATTTGAAAGCTTATAAGTTGTAGGTCGAATAACACAAAATGCTGATAAATAATTATGCTTGGGAAAAAATTTGCTGACAAGTATATTGAAGCCATTAACGAGAAAAGGAATTTACGTTTGAAAAAAAATACATAGCATGAAAGGAGACAAAGATGAAAATAATTTATTCAGTCAATATATGTGGGACTGTTAATGGGTTAATGAGTTTTAGTGCGTTTCATAAGTGGGAATGTTGATGCAATTACAAGAAGATGCTAAGAGGTACAGTGGATCAACATTCAAGATAAATTAATGTAAGCTTTTTATTGAATTTAATTTATGTAATTTTTGATTTGTTTTTAAATAAATTATTTTTCATGTTAGCCAATTAATAGTTTTTGTTAAATCAATCATTCTGTGATTCATAATATAAGAGATTTCCAAGTGTAAAAATTCTGTTTGTTTTAGATTCAGTTTTCATATAGTTTTTTGAGCTGTCCAGTGTAATGTAATAATAATTTATTCGTATAAAGTCCAAATATGGCTACAAATTTTATAACCTATTCTGGTGCCATACCCAAGCACCCGGATTACTGTTCTGGAAGCCTTCATCAGGAAGTGCTGTCAAAATATACATATACATATTTTCAACTTAGAGTTGGACTCCAGGTACCCATTATTATTAGTTTTTATTTCTTTGCTTTGTATTGTCATTATAATAAGCTATCTAATTATATATCGAATTGTGTTAGCAATATATTTGAGTATTATTATTATGGTTTACTGTCCACGGTGGATGAACCAACGTCATAGTGACGACTAAACTTAATTTATCACCACTGTGATGTCGGGCTAAGATAGATGGTGTGGGTTGGAGCAGAAAAAATGTATCCCACGTAATTACGATAGAATGGATCGCGCGCTGGAATCAGTTGGCTGGCTGTCTTCATTTGGCTTCTTTTTATTCTTATTATTTTTGTCCCGAAAACATCTGAGCTGGAAATCGGCAACCGACTCGAGTTAACCCAGTGTATGCTCAGAAGTAGAAAACGAGAGTTTACCACAAGATGTCAGATTGATTATTTGTATTTTTCTGCAAAAATGTTTAAGCCTGAACTAATAACCACCATCTTCTTAACAGTACTTTGAAAGCTTCCGTTATCAAAACATATTTACTTATAAATTTGAAAATCTAGAAACATATATTCTAGTTTTTCTTTGACCAAAACTACTACTTTATTTTTTAAAATTTTTTAGTTGCAAATTACGTCATATACACCCCATTATCAGGTATCATGGCATATCATGATAAAGAGACGATCATAATCTGTTGTCTATTAACGAACAAAATGACATTTTTGAAATTAGAACGGAGTGCTACAAATAAGAATTTGAAACAAATTGGCGCTAGAGTGAGTGTAGAGAATGAAGGGTATGCAATGCATAAAGTGAATGAAGTAAATAAAGTTAATGAAGCATAATGAGGTGAATGAAGTCAATGAAGTTAATGAAGTAAATGAAGAGAATGGTATGCATTAAATGAAAGAAGTGCATAAAGTGTATGATATATATGAAGGAAAAGAAGTGAATGAAGTAAATGAAGCTAATGAAGTTATTGAAGTTAATGTAGGGAATGAAATCAATAAAGTTAAAGACGTCAATGAAGACAATGAATTGAATGAAGTCAATAAAGTGAATGAAAAGAATGAAGTCAATGAAGTGAACGTTGTGCATGAAGTGAATAAAACGAACGAAGTGAACGAATTATATGAAGTTAAGGAAGTTAATGAAGTTAATTAAGAGAATGAACTAATGAAGTGAATGAAGTAATGAAGTGAATGGATCGATGAAGTTAATGGATGAAGTAATGGATGAAGTTAATAAAGTGAAGAAACTGATGGGAGTGAGGGAAGTTTTATAATTTAGCCTATGGTAAAAGAGTTTTGAAGAATAGATAAGCTCCTCAAGCTACACCCTGGGTCACGCAAAAAGTCTTCTAAATTTCGGTAGCCAAATATTACATTTTGAACAAGATAAAGTGAATGAAATGAGTGAAGTGAATGAAGTGTATCAAGTGCATAAAGTGAATGAAGTAAATAAAGTGCATAAAGTGAATGATGTGAAGGAAGTGCATCAAATGAATGAAGTGAATCATATATGAAGGGAATGAAGCGAATGAAATGAAGAAAGTGAATGTAGTCAATGAAGTGAATGAAGTCAATTGAGTGAATGAAGTGAATGAAGTGTATGCAGTGAATGATGTGCATAAAGTGTATGACATATATGAAGTAAATGAAGTGAATTAAGTTAATCAAGTGAATGAAATTAATGAAGTTAAAGAATTCAATGGAAGTCATCAAATTGAATGAAAAGAATGAAGTCAATGAAGTGAACGTTGTGCATGAAGAGCATAAAGTGAATGAATTGAATAAAGCGAATGAAGCGAACGAAGTATATGAAGTTAATGAAGTTATGGAAGTGGATTAACTAATGAAGTGAATGAAAAATGAAATTAATAAAGTGCATGAAGGGAATGAAGTGCCTGAACTGAATGAAGTAAATAAAATGCATGTAGTGAATGAAATACATGAAATAAATGAAGTGAATGAAGTGAATTTAGTGCATCAAGTGAATAAAGTGAATGAAATAAATCAAGTGAATGATGTGCATGAAGAGAATGAAGTGAATGAAGAAAATGAAGTGAATGAAGCGAATGAAGTAAATGAAGTAAATGAATTGAATGAGGTCAAAAATGTGAATGAAGAGAATAAAGTCAATGAAGTGAATAAAATGAATGAAGTGAATTCAGTGAATTCAGTGAATGAGGTGAAAGAAGTAAATGAAGTGAATGATGTGAATAAAATGAATGAAGTGAATGAAGCGAATGAAATTGCAAGCGAATGCAATTAACAATTCACGAAAGCTGTGGCAAAATATTCGCGAGCTCATCTTTAATAACCCTGGAATCAAAAACAACGAAATTAATCTCAAAATAAATAACAAAATAATATCAAATAAAAAAGAAGTTGCTGATGTGCTAAACCAATATTTTGTAGAGAGCAGTCAGCAAATTTCATTAAATCTACCACGACCGTTAGAATCTGATTTCAATTATTTTGAATACAATGTTCAGCGAATATTCAATTTCGAACCAGTAGAGCGCATGGCAGTCGAAAATCAAATAAAAAGATTAAAAACAGATTGCTCAACTGGCTTAGATAAAATCTCATCCAAATTTCTGAAAAGGTTTGAGTCACGTCTAATATGTGTCATTACCGAATTAATTAATAACTGCTTCAGGAATTCAATTTTTCTTGACTGCTTAAAGCATGCCAAAATCATTCCCGTTCATATATCTAGTAGTCGCTTAGATCCAATTAATTATAGACCTATCTCCGTATTAAACTCAATGTCCAAAGTAATCGAAAAAATCATTTATGATCAAATATTAACACATTTAAACGACAATAACATATCTGCTCAGCAGTTTGGGTTCACAAAAAACTCAAGTACTACAGCAGCTTGTCTTAGTCTCACAAACCTAATATCCACAAGTATAGATAAAAAAAAGTTTGTTGGTTGCTTATTTTTGGATATTAGAAATGCATTTGGTACGGTGGACCACCAAATTCTATTATATAAACTTCGCAAACTGGGGCTTAGGGAAAGTAGCTTAAGTTTAATATCCTCATATCTTTCAAACCGTCAACAATTTGTCAAAAATAATGATATAATATCAGATGCACAAACGAATAATAAAGGTGTTCCACAGGGTTCAAATTTAGGACCATTGTTGTTCAATATTTATATAAATGATTTAACTCTTCTCAAACTAATTGGATATTTACTATTGTATGCTGATGATGCAGTCTTGATTTATGAGTGTGATACTTTGGAAGAATTAAAGGATGTGATGCAACAGGATTTAATTCAGATCCTAGGATGGTTTAACAAAAATCTTCTTAAACTGAACGTATCTAAAACTAAATACTTATTGCTTGACAATAAAAAAATCTGTAATCAACAACTAAATTTATTTAATTTATCATACGAAAATACAAGTATCGAAAGAGTAACATCATTCACATACCTTGGACTTAAAATAGACTCGAAGTTTAATTGGAATTTGCATATAGATAAAATAATGTCAGCTATTACACCGTATATATTTGCTATCAAAAGAACCAGAAATTTGCTTCCACAAAAATCACTGCTAAATATATATTATGCTTATATCCACTGCCATATATCATATTTGAATCCTATCTGGAGTGGAAGTTCAGAATACAAAATCAATGAACTTTTTATAAAACAAAAACGAGCAATAAAATACTTGTTCCATCTACCGATTACTTATCCTACTAGCCAATTATTCAAATCATTTATATCATTGCCTGATACAATAAAAATACAATTACTTATATTAATATATAAAATTACAAACAATCTAATACGACACAATTTTTTATTGCAAACGGTAGCTGATACTCATAATCATTATACAAGGCGGAGATCCCAATTTCAGATTGGTTACTTCAAAACCAATATGAAAAACCACAATGTCTTAAATCGCGGACTGACTCTGTTTAATTCCCTTCCTTCTAATATAAGACATGAAAATACTATATCTGCTTTCAAAAAACATTTGTACAAATATTACAAAATTTAACCTGTATCAATTGTAATAATCGGAAATTATTATTTTGAATGTAAATCACGTAAGTTTTTTTTTTTTATAATCAATATTATTAGCCTTTCATTTTAATTTATTTTAAGCTGTGGCTTATTTTATAAGCACTTTAAATACTTTATTATTTTGAATCTGGATTGAAAATCTATTACTATAGATAGAAAAAAAAAATATGTCTATATCCGAAAATATCTTAATATTTATTGTTCTAAACTAATTATATTTATTGTTGTAATATTTATTGTCCTATTTTTAAGTTTATCACCTATAAATTAAGTTCATCACGTTCTATGCAACATAAATAGACTAGATTTGCTGTACAGCCTCAATAGGCTCTTGCAATGTAAAATTAATTTATTGCAAAATTATTAATAAAATTAAATAAAAAAAAAAAAAACAATTAATGAAGTGTATGAAGTGAATGAAGTAAATGAAAGAAACGAAATAAATAAAAGTAAATGAAGTGAATGAAGCAAATGATGGAAGTAAGGGAAGTTTTTTATTTAGCGTATGGTTAAAGAGTGTGAAGAATAGATAAGCTCCACGAGCTATACCGTGGGTCACGCAAAAAGTCTATTCAATTTCGGTAGCCAAATATTACATTTGAACAAGATGAAGTGAATAAAGTGTATGAAGTGCACGAAGTGCATAAGGTGAATAAAGTGTATGAAGTGCATGAAGTGAATGAAGTGCATCTAGCGAATGGAGTGAATGAAAAGAATGAAGTGAATGATGTGCATTAAGTGAATGAAGTGAATAAAGTAAATAAAGCATATGAAGTGAATGAAGCGAACGAAGTGAAGGAAGTCAATAAAGTGAATGAAATGAACAAAGTGAATGAAGTCAATGAAGTGAATGAAATGCATGAACTGAATGGAGTTAATAAAGTGAATGAAGTGAAAGAAGTGGATGAAGTTAAAGAAGTGCATGAAGTGAAGAAATTGAGACAAGTTTTTTATTTAGCGTATGGTTAAAAAGTGCGGAGAATAGATAAGCTCCTCGAGCTACACTCTGGGTCACGCAAAAAGTCTATTCAATTTCGGCAGCAAAATATTTCATTTTGAACTCTTTGCTGTGATACCAAGACAACAAACAGTGAAGAAATTTAAGGAAGTGATGGAAGTGAACGAAATGAATGAAGTAAATGACGTGAATGAAATGAATAAAGCAAATGAAGTGAATAAAGTAAATGAAGTAAATGAAGTGAATGAAGTGAATGAAGTGAGTAAAGTAAATGAATTGAATAAAGTGAATAAAATTGAATCAATTGAATAAAATGAAGTGATGAAGTGAATAAAGTGAATGAAGTTAATGAAGTGGATGAAGTGAATGAAGGGAACGAAGTGTATGAAGTGTATGAAGTAAATGAAGTAAATAAAAGTAAATGAAGTGAATAATTGAATAAAGTGAATGAAGTTAATGATCTGAATGAAGTGAATTAAGTGATTGAAGTAAGTAAATACAATGTAATTCGCTTATAACTACATCAACAATTCCATCAAAATCAGTCGTTTAATCCAAATGTCGTAATTTGCGAAGTGTTCAATTTTTTATCAGAATAAATTTAATGACGGTAGATAAGGCGTCGTATGTATCTGTAATTGTTTGAGGCGAAAAGTTTGTGGTATCCTCATCCTTGTCCATCCATATCATTGGTAATCAAGCAGAATTATTTTCGTTGTACCATAATTACACGCAAAAAAAAAGTTCCAGATATTTTAGGCCAAAAAAGAAATCTTCTTGACTTATTTTTAATAAACGACCCATCTATAGTGCAATTCAAAACACAGAACCTCTAGGAGAATCTGATCACAAATTGATCTCAACTACACTAAATATTGAAACGCCCCAGCCATTTAAAAGCAATCCATGAATTGTTTGGAATTGCAGAAATGCGGATTGGCAATAAGGCCTTAAAAGTCATTATAAATGATATCCATGGAAACAAACTTGCTTAGTTGAACAAGATCCAAATAAGCCTGCTGCGATATTTTCTGATGTTATTCTGGCAGAAATGCGTAAACCAAATAGTCTAAATTATCCCAAGACCCAAGTGAACGATGTGAATAAAGGAATGAAGTGAATAAAATGAATGTAGTGCATGAAATGAATGAAGTGATTAAAGCGATTGACGTGCAAGAAGTGCAAGAAGTGAAAGATATGTACGAAATGAATAAAATGAATAAAGTGAAGTATATGAATGAAGTGAATGAAGGAAAGGATTGAATGAAGTGAACCAAGTGAATGAAATGAATGAAGTGAATAAAGTGCACGAAGTGATAAAGTGAATAAAGTAAATGAAGTGAATGAATTAAATGAAGTGAATGAAATGCATGAAGTGAATGAAGTGAATTAAGGTATGAAGTGCATGTAGTGATCGGAGTGAACGAAGTGATGAAGTGAATAGAGTAAATTAAGTGAATAAAGTGAATGAATTGAATAAAATGAATACAATGAATGATGTGAATGAAGTGAATTAAGTGGATGAAGTGAATGAAAGAATGAATTGAACGAAGTGAATAAAATGAATGTAGCGAATGAAGTGTATGAAGTGATTGAAGTCAATGAAGTGAATAAAGTACAGAAAGTGCATGAAGTAATAGACTTGAATAAAGTAAATAAGGTGAATGAAGTGAGTGAACAGTATGAACTTGATTGATGTGAATGAACTTTAATGAAGCTAATGAAGTATATGAAGTGAATGAATTAGATGCAGTGAATAAAGTGATTAAAGTAATTTAATTTAATGAATAAATGACGTGAATGAAGCGAATAATGCAATTGCAGTGGATAAAGTGAATGAAAAACCTAAATACAATGAATAAACTGATTGAAAAAGAATAAGAAAATAAAAAAATTGCATGAAATTACTAAATAAAAAGTTAGTTAAAAATATAATTAGCAAGAGTTATTAATGTCATCCTAGAGTTGTTGGTTCCATCTTCATTTTAGTCTAACAAATCCACTAATTTTATAGTTTTTTGATACAACTTTATTAATATAATTAATATGGATGTATAAAGTTCATAAAAATAAACTGGAATATGTAAATATACCTGAACATTGATAATGGAAATGATAAATTGCTGAATTATATCCTTTTTGTTTGTTCATTAAATTTTTTTTATGTTCAAGCTGATGGTTAAAAACTATTTTGCTTTCGTGTTAAGGTTATAAATTGATTTAACATTCAACCTGTCACTTTTTGTTTTAATATTAAATAATAAATGTTTCAACATTAAACGTAATAGCTTTACTGCTATTTGTATAATTTAAATAATCAGGGATATATCAACTTAGAACACTGGCTACAATTAATGATATTTAAAATATATACTAATAACATATTAAAACATAATCGATTATTAACAAAACATGGATATTTCATTAAAACAATGGTTCAACAAAAGTCAATCCAACAAGCTACATTACAGCAAAATTTGTACTTATTATTCAAATCCACCATAACCTGTGCCTAACTCACACTCATTTTCCGTCAATTCATTCATTCAACGTTCAAATACTCATTTTCCATTACAAAAAAAAAGTGGAAAATTTTTCTAATTTCAGAAGAACACGAAAAAACGGAATCAACAGAAAACTACAAAACTGAAAAAAAAATTTACACAGTTTGATCAATTTATCGTGTGAACAATTCAATAATGCACATGCATGGGTTTCGTTGTAGAACTGTTTTTGAACGAATTTTTTTTTGTATTAGGAATTGCAATATAACAAAAACCAATTTTGGATGCTTGACGACTTTTAGGCGAAAATATGAATTGCTTAGATTAGATAGGATACTAGTATTCCGATGTTTCTTAGATTTTTAATTTCCTACTTGTTAGTTTCCTTAATGTGGAAACGAGGCATGTAAGAGCACTGGTTCTGAGTACTGAGATGTGCAGAAAGATGAAATAGTTCTAGTACCAGTTTTACATATTTCGTTTCGATTTTTCGACATATTTTCTATTTTTATTTACGCATTTTTAAATTGTTCTAATTGTTTTATTTAATTGCTTGATAATAAAACTGGTATTACAATTTGATTTTCATATGTGTTTCCTATTTATGTATTTATTTTTCTGAGATTGTAAATCATTTATTTCTGAACGAATTTGAAGATTTTAGTCTTCCGTTGGACACCACGAACATTCCAATGTTTTCATACAATGCTACCTATGTTTTGATGAACACTTTGATCTCAACAGACAGAAACTAATTTTTTATCGATGATTTTAATTTTTTTATATTTTAATTATTTAATTTTTATTTATCACTTACCAAACAGACTTTGGATGAGTTGTATGAAGTTTGCCTAGTTCATAGTACCAGATAAGTAATTATTGGTTCATAGCTACTAACAAATTACCTTTCTTTTAGGTTTTATTCTTCGTTACCTACTTTGGTATTTGTGAACTGATACCAATATTCTGATTTCAGTAGTCGGTGTTATTCTATACTTTAATTACTGTTATTGTTTCCATGTTGATCCAAACCTTCTAGTACCCAATTATTTTGTGTCATGAAAAATGTCAAACTTTTGATCCTGTTTTCTCACCAAATAGGTGACTATCATACCTCATTGGCTTATAGTTATTAACCGGACATTTATGTCATCATTTACACATAAAACCAGTATTTTTCAACGTAATCCCCCAATCAACAATCTCATATCCGTTAGACAACCACCACAATAAAACCAATAAAAAAACTTCAATTCATCGTTTTAATCAAAAAAAAAAATAAAAAAACCGTTATCATAACTTACCGTTCCATTATTAATATCGATATCGCATTAATTTGAAAATAAAATAAAATTAAAAAGGAAAACGGAAAAAAGTTTAAGTAAAAGGTGCGGCATAAATTTCCGATTTATTTCTTTTTCTCCTCAACATTGTTTTTTTAATTTCTACCAATTTTTCATTCTATTCATAAAAAAATTTTTTTTTAATGTCAATCTCCATTTATCACCTTTTTTCTACTTATGTTTTTTTGTTATTATTATATTTGTTTTTGAGATTATTCTTGTTATTCCATTTTATTACAAATTTAGAATAAAATCATAATCTTTTTGTTGACTGTATGAAAGCTGACTGGGTTGAGAACTTTTTTTTTTATGAACAACGATCGATCGAACAGCAATGATTCAGACTCATCCGTAAGATTATACATCTGCATACAAAACTTTTCTTTCAATCAAATAATATTTCGATTATAATTTTATTTTTAAAATGTTCAAGCAAAAATTCTTTCTTTCTTTAATAATATGATCTAGAAAATGAAATAACAAAGAAATGCCGCATATGGTGTGACACGCGTTCTTATTAAACATAGAACAACAAAAAAAAAATTATAAACCAGAAAAAGTAAAATGAGCGTGTGGCAGGCATACAGTTATACCAACAAAATAAAAATTTTATTTTATATAAAAGATTTAAAACTATTTAGGACTTCTGCACAAACTAAAAATAACACAACACAGAAACACAACTACTGTGTTGTTGAATTAATTTGGATTCATCTCAATTCATTGTTATACGTTTTTTTTCATTATTCCTTTAGCAAGGATGAGAATTATAATCTGGAAAATAAAAATAATGCAAAGTATAATTGACTTATCCTACAGATGTTTCGCGTAAAAATAAATAGTTTCATGTACGTTGTGTTATAGTAATAGTTTTAAGGTTTTATCTGATCATTTAGAATTATAGTTTAGTTTTTTTTTTGGGAAAGGGTGATGGGTTCTTCTATTGTTAAGCTCATTTTATGGATAGTTAGTTATGGAAGATAAATTTGTTATTTTTGTTTAATGTATTAGAAAAGTTTTGGCTATATACTAATTTAGTAGAATTTAACAAAAAGCTTCAAAAAACTAAATCTATTCTACATATTCTAAATTAGTACAGTTGTCTTTTCCATTTCAATAATTTCTACTTGACATATCTTCCATACTTTAAGCTATCAAGTTGGTTTCTTGATATCTAAATGCCTTCCACTAATTTAATTCTCTGGAAGAAATATACAAATATGTTTTGATCGTGTTGAATTGGATTTTTTTAAAGGCTGAGTTCAACGTAAGATATCCACACTGAAAGAAAAACTTCGGCATCGTTA
Organism: Diogma glabrata; assembly: GCA_963693315.1. Taxonomy (NCBI): domain Eukaryota; kingdom Metazoa; phylum Arthropoda; class Insecta; order Diptera; family Cylindrotomidae; genus Diogma; species Diogma glabrata. Next base: position 454,424,827 of record OY856186.1, on the reverse strand, counting down.
TCTATGAAAGATATAGTGAACTTTTTTCAACTCAAAAGAAATATACGTGAATCCTGACCAAGGGAATATCTTATTTTATCACAAAATATATCAATAACAAATCTATCGCACAAAGGCGATTTAAACAAAATTCAACAAACATAGAAAAATAATTTAGGACAACAAACTATGCAAGAACAAAAAAAAATAAATTATATAAAATAAATCAAAAGCTTACATTAACTACTATCCATGATGGTCCATGTTAAACCCAGGGAAATTATTTGCATCTCCATAAGAATCAGTTGATTTTCTTTATAAGTCACATCTCAAATATACAATATAATCAGTGAGGAGAGATGGAGAAATTCTTTTCATCAGTTTTGCTAGCTGCACATCAACAATTTTGACACCCAAACACAATGCATCTGGAATACTTATCAGCATTTTGTGTTGTTTAACCATAACTTATTTGTATATATGTCAAATGACTTCCAGAATTATTTCAGCTTGTATTGTGTTTTTTTTAGTAAAAAAAAGCCAATAATCTAATGCACGATAACTGTAAAATACCTCTTTAATCATTTTGTATTTCTTAATTTTTTAAGAACAGCACAAATGGAAACTATTTGAATGAAACTTGATACAATAATTTATAAAATTCAATTTTTATTTGCAGATTTAAAAGAAAATAACACTTATACAAAATTACACAATTTTTAATATTTAATTCTCTTAACAAAATCTTTTTTTGATTCAAATTTACCTACTTATAAAATAAACGATTATAAATAGGTTTCGTTTTTTTGTTCACAATTCACAGCAAAGTAAAAATGTGATATTCATTTTTTGATATAAATTTATGTAATCTGCCGACCAAAAGAAAAATGGTCAAGAATATATAGTAAGATTTTTCAGTATTTTGTTTCTTTTTCCATTATCCTTGTCATTGTAAATTAATTAATAATTTCTTCATCTAAATCTCTGTATAAATAAATAATTCCGTTCAAACGAGAAAATATCCCCCTCCAACGAATTGCATTGTATATAACATTATGACTAAACTTTACAAAACAAAAAATTCTGTATAGACTCAAACAAGTATTATTAATTGGTATTGAGTGCAATTAACAAAAAAAAATTATTGATATATATATATATAAACGCTTTTATTTCTGTTTCATTTTAATAGGCAGGCAATAGGAATTGAAATAAATTGGCCATTTGTTGGCGAATTTCTTTGTGTATGAATATTCTTACTTTTAGAGAAATATTCTAAGTAGTTAGTCGTTACAATATTTTGAAATGTCTTCCGGAAAGATAGCAACGAAAAATCTTAGTAGCCCAAACGATGCCAACTAGCTCTCGCTCGATGGTTGACTAGTTTCTCTCAGCAGCGTTAAGGCATCTACTTGCATACGCAATTGGCTGTTCACTTCCAATATCAACTTGCGCTAGTGCTGCACCCAAAGCATAGTTGCTGCTGTTCGTTGTTAGAACGAACGGTTGTGAAAAATCTGGACATATTAATAAAGGTTGGTTCATGAGTGCTGTCTTTATTTCCTGGAAAGCCTTACTACATTTTTCATTCCAAACAGTTTGACCATTTTTCGCATTTCTTAAGAGTTTTGTAAGAGATAAAACCTTTTCAACAATCCTAATACCGACTGAACCTGTCGGATCATTTTGGGAATTTGGTAGTTTTCCATGCCCATTGTTCTACAAGAGTCAGACTGCACTCCGTGTTTACCTACCACAGAAATGCCCCAAATAAGTAATTTCTCACATTAAGAGTTTCGTTTTTTCCGGTTACAGTTTTGAATTAAAATGTCAGTAGTCGAAGCCGCCGTTGGTTGTATCAACCCGCTTAGTTTTTGACCATTTTATTTTATTGGTCCCCGTTCTTTTTCTTTGTTTTTCTTTTTCCTTTTCTTCTACTTTTGGGAGTCGGGTTGAGTGGAAAAACAATCAGAACACAATATTTATATAATAACCATTTGTTTTTATTTCATCACCAATTAAAATTTTTAATTTAAACAAATTATCTGTTAACTTCTAGTTAAATTAAATAAAAGACAAAAAAGACACTTATTTGTATTTTCAAATTTTTCTTTTCTAATTTAAACAAAATTACTTTTCACTCCACAATTCATGACCAAAATACCAACTGCCAAACTCCCCCAGAATTCCCAAAACGAACTCTCAATTCTTTTAGTTTTAAAAAAACTACAGAATTTCCAAAAAACAATAACGAACTTGTCGTTACCACTTTGCCAAACCCCAACTGCCTAGATAAAACTCAAAGAAAAACAATTCAAAAAAATGTATCGCAGAAATAGTTCACGCTAAAAAGATGTTAACGCAATTTTGTTTTGATTCCGTGGAATCTAAACAAAATAAGAGATCGTTTTGTTATCTTGTAACAAACATAAAGGTTTTAAATGACAAAAGTTATTAGACTAGAAAAAGAAATAAAATTTTAAAAGGGTGTGATGAAAAGTGTTTGAAAATACGGTTAAACATATTTTCGAATATTGTGGATAGTAAATTACTATCTACGAGGAATAAAGTCACCGAGCATTTGTCAAAAGGGCGATGGCCATTACAGGACAGGACAAAAGGAGGAAGTCCGACTGACTATATTCGTCCTGAGAATCTTAGAAAAAATATCAAGAAGTGAAATGGGAGTTGGGCTCGAACCCAAACCCCGAGATAGACTATCAGGCTCCACCATCTGATTTAGCCGTGCCAGACAAACAAAATTTACCAAAAGCAAAAAAGGACAAATATAATGACCAATAAAAAAGAAGCCAAATAAAATATATCTAAAAACAAATTTACGAAAACTGGCAGGGAAAACAAAAACACTTTTTCGATAGGTGGCAGCAGAATAATCGGGCTGATTAAAAAAAATCAAAATCGCAAACAAAAAAAAATTTATCCCAAACGCGTAATAAATAAAAAAAAGAATTTTTGGAAGGGTGTTTCGGTAACAATAGAAGGATGACAAGAGGACAGAAGTGATCTAACTATGGCTCAGAAAGCCAAAGGCTAGTATTTTCCTGCCTACTGTTCCCTGGTAAATCAAAAACACCACCGCAACACTCTGTGTGGAGAATAAAGAGGTTGGTTTTAAAGATGGAGACGCCAGTCACAGCAGCCCCAACGACTGGCGGTTCATTTCCCTGTTATCGTCTACTGATCTACGTTCTTCCTATCCTCCAACAAGTTACGCTCTATCAAATAGTATTCTCGAAGAAAATGGCAGTTAGACTTAATGAGCGTAACACTTGGCGGTCACGACCTTATTGAGAACCCGTAAGCGTGGTGAAATAAACATGGTGGGATGACCTAAATAGTAAACCACCCGGGTCAACAAGATCCAGGTCATATCACTTCACCAATTCCCACCCAACTAAGGTACGCGAGATCGCAAACCCCGTTAGGAATACGTCTGAAGGACATTTCCTACCTTTGCGGCTATAAAATAAACAAAAAAAACTTAAACATAAATATTGCCGGTGTGCCAAGCACTTACGAATTCTGCCTTTGACACCCAGAACAACAACTATACAACAAAAAAATATAACCTAAACGTCAGCAACTTGTCTGCACAAAACTGGACAAAACTGGACCAAACAAATACCTCAAAAACTAAACCTAAAAGAATTGTCTGCGCGTCAGGATTTACAAGAATCTTGCCTTTTGCCAACAGAACAAAACTGAACAACAAAAAAACTCAAGGCACAAATGTTGTCTGCGCGTCAGGACTTACAGGATATCTTGCACTCTGCCCACAGAACACCTTCAAGAATTCAAGACTTACAAGACTTACTCTTGTCTTTCGCCCACAGAACAACAAACAACTACAAAAAATTCATACCAAAACAAAAAAAAAAAAAATTAATAATAAAAAAATTCAAAATATCAAACAAAAGTGTTCAAAAAAAATTCAAAAATTACAAAGAAATATCCAAAATTCAAAAATTACTTAAAAAATTCACAACAATCAACAACAAATCTCAAAAACTACTAAACATATTATACAAAACAAATTCACTAAAAAATATACAAAAAAGTTTAAATTTACCAAAAATTTAAAATTCCACCAACATATTCAAAACTTAAAAATTTACTAATTTACAATAAACTTAAGAATTTACAAAATTTTAATACATTTAGAATAACATTTAAATAAAATTTTTAATATCCGAAAAAAATATCTTAAAAATTAAAAAACATTTACAAACATTTGATATCTAAAAATTAAGAAAATACTTTTCAAGAAAATTAATAAAAATTATTTTAAATTATGAAACTAAAAATTACAAAAATTATAACAATTTTTCAAAAAACAAAAATGTTCCTAAAAATGTTTTTTCAAAAAAACTGAAAACTATACAAAAATGAAATAATACAAAAAAAGAAAAATTACAAGAAATTTTATATAAACAAAAATCAAACTTAAGTATCCAAAAATTTACAAACAAAATATTCCAAAAATTCAAACAAATTAAAGTTTCATAACAAATTATTTCACACAAAAAAATTTTCAAAATTATTTAAAAATTAGAAATAGTCTAATAGTCTATTAACTTACAAAATTTACTTAAACGTTCAAAAAAACTTCCTCAGTGTAAAAATAAATATAAAAATTACAAAATAATTAAAATAACTTCCAAAAGTTTATATAATTTAGATGAAACTAAATTCTAAATAGATTTCCAAAAAACTAAACAAATGTCAAAAAATTACTTCTTTAAAAAAATTTAACAAAAATGTACAGAATTTCAAAGTCTATTTAAAATATCTAGAACTTACACAACAAATTTTCAAAATTATTAAACCATTTAAAATATCTGAACATTACGAATTAAATTTTTCAAAATTAATTCTAAATATCAAAACAAAATTTCTTAAAACTCTAAAATTTACAAAATTTTCTTAAAAATTACAAACTTGATCTCAAAAAAAAATTACTATAATGACAATGTTAAAAAAATTCCTAAAATAATTACAACGACACAAAAAATTTGCACCATTATTCAAAATTTCCAAAAAAATCCAAACACTTATAAAAACTTCAAAAAATTCTCAAAATAATAACAAAAGTTATCCAAAGTTTATCAAAAACTTTTCCAGAAATACAATTTAGAAAAAAAAATTTCAAAACTATTTACTAAAAATTTTACGACAAAAGAAAATTGAAAATTAAAATATACTTAAAATTCTAGAATTGAAAAAAAACATTGTGAAAATTACAACTGCATTACCAAAAATTTAAAAGATTCATACAAACATCTAACAATTAAATCTTAAAAAGTATGACCTTCATCTTTTCTTAAAAACTAAATTAAAAACTAATTTAAACAAAAATGAAGAAAATCAAAAACTTACACAAAAATACTAAAACTCTAACTCTACTAAAATTCTAATTCAATTCTAAATTACAAGATTCCGAAATATAGAAAAAGTTTCCAAAATTTAAAAAAAAAATCAAAATTACTAAACCTTCAAGACTTAAAATTCAAAATTCTATAAAAGTCAAAAAATACAATTAGTTCCAAAAATTCTTAAAAACATAGAACAAAAATCAGGCGAATTCTAGGAACCAACGCTTGGGGAAATGATATCTTTTTGAAACATTTCCTGCACCTGTTATTCCTCTATTAAGCATATAATCTCCTGCTTCTCCTCATTCACCAAAATTTATGTAATCCAATATTCTAGCTAATCTTTCTTTTACATTAGTATTTGAACTAGATTCCTTGATTGACGAAGTTATTTTCTCATCCTGACTTCCCATATCGTATAAATTGAAAGTGTATTATTAACTGGCCTACATATTGTGTTTCCCATGAATACGCCTTCCTCGGCTTCCGAACCAAAGGATACCATCCTCTTTTTCATTAACTATTTCACTTACCTATGTCATATTACTCTTCAAAACTATTTTTGATCTGGCAGGTATGACATTTCTCATACTTGTTAAATTAATTTTACCTTAATTAAATTAATTTTACCTTATTAACTTTAGAATTGAACCCCGTTTTTTATTTCATTACTTTGAAAAACTTTTGAACATCCCTGATTTATGTCCGTCTCGTTATTTTCTTCCACATTGAAACCTGTCGGAGAGCTGGAAACTAGCTCCGTCTGGCTGTTGCTAGAAACCTGGCGTTGAGCCACAACCTGATTCAAACTAGAACTTAATTTGTTTTTCGCGCCTTTATCCACCAAAAATATTTAAACCTGACATTTTACTACAATATCAATTTTATTTTTATGAAATTTATTTTTGCCCCGCCGATTAGAAAATCTTGACCTAGAATGCGATCTGCGTTTATAATTATGCTGTCCTGTACTACATGCAATTTACTACTATCAATTGCCATGCTCATGCTCAATTGACTACTATCATTCATGTGTGAATGAACTACACCTTTAGATGTTTAGAAACTTTGTTCGTTCGCAAAAATGCATTTTTGCTGCTGAACCAAGACTACCTTCTTTCATTAAAGTTATGTCTGAGCCAATGTCTATCAGTATTTTAACCCTTTCGTTTTGATTTTACTGGCCGGCTTATTTCCCAAAAATTTCCTATAGCTGGTCAGTGCCGTCTTGTTAGGTGTAAGCCAAATTTAGCTCGAGAGCTTCCTCATTCATTGTCGTGTGCACATTTCTTACTGTTTCCCCATTTTCCTCGCATTTGACTTAAATTTCGCTCTTGAGAATTGTTTCTTTTATATCACTTTTACTTTCACGGTCTCGGTAATAATTTAAAGTGGGTCTTCTTAAGTTTTCGGGAGGTTTTCTGATTTTGCTGCCTCTGTATTCTAATTGAATTGTACAACTATTTGCGTAATATCCGGGTCTGTTGCATCTGAAACATAAAATCTTCAGTTTCCTAGATTCTGAATACTCGTGGCTTGTTATTCAGCAGAAATCTGGTCTGAAAACGATTTGAGTCTAAGTTTGATGGCATAGCTCTTTGTATTTGAAACTGTCGTTAGGTGTCCAAGAATTTCGGTGTCTTTGTTTAATGTTCTAATATTATGTGGTTTGTTTTGTGATGTCTTCTCGTCTTGCTTCATTTATTCTAATAATAGGGAAAATGTGTTTGTTTCTACAGAACGTGATGCATTCTCTATTCTTTCTAGCTTTATCACTACTCCCAACAACTTTTTTATGTCCAATTTTATCTCTAATTCCTACTTTAAATACTGGTATTGCCCGATCGTTAAATTCCTCCACCATATCGTCCGAATTTTTTCCGGTCTATTTTTTCTCCATTAAATGTTTTAGTTCGTCAAGAGCTTCAATAATCTTACCTGCATAAGCTGTAATGGTATCGTTTTCTTTCTGTCCAGAAGCGTTTATATCACCTATTATTTCCGTTGTAGTGTACATAATGTTTCCCTAAAACTTATAAAAAACTATCAATATTTTGGAACTGTGAGAACTTGGTTAGAAGAAGAGCATCACCTCTTAGTCTATTGCCTAGCGTTTTTAGAATTATTGATATTGAGCTATTAATGTCGAAAATTAGTCGAGAGCACGATAGGATTTGTTCTTCCAGCTTGTTTGTTCTTGCACGTTTGTTTTTTATGCTTATTCGTATCTAACGTATAATCTTAGATTGATTCACCCCTCTTCTTCTTGTTGTTACTCGTTGTCGTACCGCAAGAAAAGAACAGGTTCTTCCAAGTCCTGGTGTGTCCAAGTGTTTGCAGCTTTTTGTTTCAATTAACTGTGTTGATGTGATTATTTTTTAATTTCTGTTGGACCACTTTGTTTTATTTTAGTATTTATCCGCTAAAGCAGCCGCTTTCCGCTCTGCCCAAGTAGGTGTACTATTTTCTGCAATAATAAAACCGGCACCGTCTCCTCCGTACTTTTTTCAGGAATAACTTTTTTTAATTATATGTTAAAATGCAATCGCTAAATTTAATCCTAAGACTTGATTAAACTTTCCTTGTAGTTCAAAATTGATCTTGACTTGTTGAAACTACAATGGGTGGATTACCGGCTGCGCCAAATGTTATGCCCTTTGTCTAAGGCTAACTAATTGAATTAGAAAAGTAACTTCTTTTATTTTCGAATATTTAACTGTTTTAAACACTTTATTGATTTTGTTTAAAAAAAGCCTAGCTCAATTCTTATTAATTCTTATAATATTTTTAAATCCTACTTCCTTTGTAGGTACCAATTGTACAACTTGAACCAATTGTACAACTTATCTGAACTTCACTGTTATGTCTGACTTTTTCTACGATTCGTTTTTTTATTGGATTAATTTAAATTTTATTCACTATGATTGGCAAGTAAAGAAGAAGTTTGGAGGGTTGGTGATTTGGTGGGTAAAATATTTTAATTCTTAAATGTAGTAATTGTATTTGATATGGTGTGGGTGATCATCCTGATTCCTCCAATATTTGGGGTCGTCAGATTTCCTATTCTTCGTTCATTTGAATCCGTCTTCTTGTGATACTTTTGCACACAATTCAGCATTTGTGATGGTCTGAGGAGAAGTATAATCGAACTCACAGACTGTAGCTAGTCGGAAATTTATTCTCAAGGCACGCAACTCTTCAAACGTTTCTGATGGTGATTCCGTTATCAAAAATGAACAGTGCTCATTGCAATATCAATAACAAAATCAAAGCCTTCTGACGACTAACAGGTAATGAGCAGTTTATTTAAATTAGCAGAATTATTTGGTTAAACTTATTTCATGTTTCCTGGAGATATCCAAACATAACTCAGATTATAATTATAATACAAAGCTAACTAACATAAATAACAAAGCTTGAGATCACGCTTTTACTTATCATAAAAAGGAGGCTCGTAGTCACCATCAGTATTCAAATCCAGAGTGGAGTGATTTTCAACCGACTTTAAAGCGTTGGCAGTTATAGCTTAAAATCAAAAATTAAATACGCAATTTTACAATTCTTTCGGAAACACTAGAATCGATTCTACTTTCATTTCAATACTGCAGGTTTCAGAACTGTATAACAAAACTTTTCATCCCTTCCAAATTCCATAAACGGTGTACAAATGTTAATTAAAAAATATTAAATTCAATCAACACAAACACTAAATTTGTTGATCATCCATCATGCTATCATCTACTAAAATGATAGTTTTTTTTGTTCCAAAAAAAAATTATTACAACAAAAATATTTAATATTCAGTTTCTGTTGAGTTTAGTTGTTTCGTTTTTGTTCCTAATATTTTGTTTGTTATTTTATGTAAAATGTCATCGCGTGATAGATTTCACGGAATCGATAGTTTTTCCAATTTTTTTTTTACTTGTTTTATTTTAAGTTTTTTTTTATTTCTCTTCTATTATAATTTTGTTTGTTATATCAACAATTGTTATCCAAAAATTTTATGACGATCAAGGTGATAACAACTATTGACGTACATTGAAAAAATATTATAGAAAAGTTTGTTGTTTAGGTTTGAGCTTTTGAATTAATATGTAAGTTAAAAGCTTTTACTAATTTATCTAAACTGTTTAATTTTTGACAAATAATTTCTAAAAGGTGGTTGAGTTTTCCATTTCTAACATGTCTAAGTGAAATCAGAAATCACTCCAATTCAACCCCAATATTATCGAAAAGTTTTGAAATGAAAATAAAACAAACGCAAATAATAAAAAGTTTAATAAGTTAAATTTTCATAAGCAATTAATCAGATTTTCATCAGATTTTCATTCAAGGTGCAAATTTGATAATTTATTTTTCTTTTTTGATGGAAATTAATAATTATTTGCTTTTTATAAGAATGATTTGTTTGACAGAGTGAATAAAGAGAAATTTAATTGGCGATTTAATTTAAACTTATGGAATGACTGAGTAGAACCATTTTGAAAAACTTGGGGTGATACAATTTTCATTTATTTTTTTGAACAGCTATTATCATGGTCAATATTATATCTAATTAATATATTTCAATGAATCAATGACTTTTAGTTTTAAACTTATCTCATACAAAACGATCTACCTAGAAAAAGAGACAATCAAAATCAACCCTTAACCAACAGAAAAATGCAAATATCAGATCTATCTCAATACAAAATCACTAAGGAATTTAATTTTTTTTTATGTATCCTTTATAATTTATGTCACAAAACTTAATAAATTAAAACTTGGAATTATTTAGCATAAAATTGTTATGAAAATTAACGCATATGGACAACATTATTATAACAGGACTTTGCTTTTATGGTTGAAATATAAATAAATGAGGGACAACACCCTATCGTTAATAAAAATACAAACAACAACAACAGCAACAAAAGTAAATTTAGGTAAATAAATTAAATAACATTAGCTGTTGATCTCAACTTTAGTATTTTGATGTCTGTTTAAATTAATCTTGTTATTATGCTTTATATAGGAGGATATGTTGTGTTTTGATGACTTAGAGTTACGGAATAACATTATGATGACTTAAAAGATTAAATAAAATCATATTGAAGAAAATTGTAATCTTTGATGTAAATATTTGTTAATTTTGATTGTTAGAAAAAAAGTATTTGTTTTTCATATCGACCAGGTGGTGATGAATAAATTCAATATTTTTATTAAATTTAATTATTTGAAAGTTGAGATTTTTAAATAAATGTATATTAGGGCAAAGAGAAAAAGGGAAAATTTGAAGGGATTACTTACTTTAAGAATTTTTTATTTACAATTGATGGTTAGAGATACATGTTTTCATGAAGTAGCATTCTTACAAGAAGGTGCTGAAAAAAATTTGGCTCCTTGAGGAAGCCGATAGCAAGAAGTAGAAGGATTATATGAACTTTTTCATTTTGAACGACAGCTATGTTAGTAGTTGTGAACAACTTTCACTTTTACTTAGAGGAATTTGCTGACCGATGGTGTCGGTCTCTACTAGAAACGAAATAATAAATTAGTCTCATTGTCATTTCATACTCTGAAAAAATTTGTAGGTAACGTACAACATACAATTGCCTGTTGAATTTTCTCAAAAGAAGCGTTGTTTAAATTTGATTGTTTTAAATAATATGTCTTTTAATTTGCAATAAACGTGTTTGTTAAATATTTTTAACAACACTCACAAGCTGTTCATTGATTTTCGTTTTTGAATGAAATAAATTAAAACTAAAATAATAAAATAAAACTGGGGAAATATTTGAATATTAATGGTGTGAAATTTAGTGAAATTTAGAAACAGTAAGAGTGAGAATGGTGAAATAAAAAACACTGATCTTACTAAAGTGTCAAAATGTCCTGTAAATTACGTCAAGGACAAAAGTGTGAAGTTTTATTGTTAACCAATAAAATATTTCATGAATTTTTTACTATAAATAAAAAATTTTATTTTTTGGATAATCAAAATATTTTGAAATATTAAAAATCTTAATCGTAACCATTTTATAAATTGTTTCATTAAAATTTTGATTTTTAATTAATATCATCTTGGAACAAAATAAGCATTTAATAGTAGTATGACATAAATTTACAAATTATGTACATCAAAGTTGTGTAAAAACTTAGTAAAATAAAAAAAATCTTAAAAATTCAAACAAATTCAATAAATATGTAAATATGTTCAATAAATATGTCTGTCAAATATACAAATCGTTCACTAAAGAATAGTTCAACTTTTTTCCGGCAAAACACGAGTCTTTTAATCTTTTGAAAAGTCTCGGATTAACAAATTGGCGCCGAAACAGGGACCAATTTTTTTTACTCACTCACTTTTATAGAAAATAAATCGTTTTTTTTGGAAGAAAAATAATTTCTTTTTTCATTTTAATTTATATGTTTTTTATGAAAGAGGGTAGGATATGCAGGGGCTGTCTTAGTGACTATGTATGGTAGACCAGTTATGGTGGACGTATCTGGTTGAGCTGCCTTGATGTGATGTCCACTTGATTTCTCTTTAATATATGATGGAAAGAGAGTCTTTATGCTGGGAACCCCATGCTAAACCCGTAGACTAATGCCTATTGGGCAGACTTTCTTTCAGTAACAGGTTTAAATAAAACTAAACTTGAAACTTTAAGATAATTTTATTGATTGATTTTTAAGTACAATTTTTCATTCATTTATAGTGCAATTGGTATATAATTTCTCCATTATATTCTATAAAAATCCCCATCCCAGGCTTATATTTATTTTAATAAATTAATCGATTATCAAATCGGTCGATCTATTATATAAAGGTAATATCGGTCAATTATATATGGAATAAATATATTTACCTTGTTCAGCGGAAATTATATTTATATCCATACATTTAATATTATTTTCATTTTGTAATATTTTAGGTTGTAGTCATCAAATTTAATATAATTTTATATAAGTTAAATTAAATCATTCAAAATACATTATGAGAATTAAGATTTCTAAGCTAAGTTGAATATACTTAGTTTGTTCTAAATTATTACTTCGGTCTGAAAGACCTAAATATTACATTCATGAGCTCAAAGTGAAATTCTTACCCCCACTTTTTTTGACATTTCTCGACGTTTTAGGACATACTGATTCTAAAAAATTCTGTATGTCTGTCTGCCGGCCGGCCGCCGTCATTACCTACGCTGCAGGGAAAACCGCTGGAGGGATTTCAAAAATTTTTTTTTCTAAAAATAGGTATACTTAAGGGACAGGTCCGAAAGGACGCTGTGTTCGATAGCTGTACCGGAAGTGTGTCAAAAAAATCATTATGTGTGTCAAAAATAGCAAATTTTCATATTTTTGGCTTAAAAAACGTTCATTTTAAGTGATTACGAGTAGGAACATTAAATTTGGAGAAATCTTGATGGTCAGGATTGGTATGTGAGATCAAAAACTAGATTATTGCATTATAAGTTTGTCAAAAATATGTTGTCAAGTGTGTCAAAAGAAAGATTTTTATTTATTTTTTTACCCAATTTTTGGAAAAAATAAAATTATTTGAAATGAAATTTTATTATTATTATTGAGAATTATGGCATTATGAGTTTGTCAAAAAATAATGTCAAGTGTGTCAAAAAATAATTTCATTTATTTTTTAGCCATTTATTTTTTGGAGAAAAACGTAGCTGTTTTTATGACGTACATATACGTTGAAAATGAAATTGAACATGGAAATTTTTGAATTTGTTATAGATTTTTTAATATTTTTGGAATTTTGAAAAAAGTTTGTATTTTTGATTTTGTAATAATGTTTTTGCAATATTTTTAGAATTTTGAAAAAAGTTTTAAGTTTTGATTTTGTAAGAATTTTTGGAATATTTTTAGAATCCTGAAAAATTTTTAATTTTTGATTTTATTATAATATTTAGAATTTTGAAAAAATTTTCAATTTTTGATTTTGTAATAATTTTTGCAATATTTTCAGAATTTTGGAAAAAGTTTGAATTTTTAAGAATTTTTGAAATATTATTGGAATTTAGAAAAAATTTAAATATTTGATTTTATTCTAATTTTTGGAATATTTTTGGAATTTTGATTATAATTTTCCGGCAACGTATTGATGTTTCGTGTTTGTTTTGTAATAAATTTTTAAACAGAGATAAAAAATACTTGTACTTTAACAAAGAGTTATGTTTGATATACATCGCTGCCCAAAACTAAAAACCATGTCCTCACAAAAGTGTTCTGCCGAAAACTATATCAAAATCCTTAACCCAGACCGAAGTCTTGATATCTCAGAGGTGTGAGATTTCAGCCCCTCCATATTTTGTTATTTGTTTTGGTTGATGACTTGCTTAATTGTTTACGATTATTTAAGGTGAAGAATAACATATGTATTATATGTTAATTAGATTAGTCATACATATGTTACACAGTGGTCCAGTGGTCCTCCTTAGTCTGTGGTCATACCGGACCAGGCAGTTGCAACAGCCGCTTCTAGCTCAGAAGGGACAGACTAAACTTCCAAAAGATGAACGCTTTGAAAAAAGCACGCCGTAAGACAGAAGCTGAGGAGGCGCTTCTTCTTCAACTAGAACACGAAGTGACTGCCAATGCTTCTGTAAATGGGATTTAAGCCCCTGTCATCGTCACAATCCTCCACCAGCAATGCGGATAAACAATAAATTTGCTGTGTTTAAATTTGTGTTATATAAATTTTTCTAAATGGTAGGCTTAAAAACCATCCGTGGTGTTTCACCCTTTATTATTATCATAGGTTGCCATAGAATGATCATAGGCTGCCAATGTTCTGTCATGCATATGTGATCGATATACCCTCTCCAATTCGAAGAAGTTTTTGGTGAAAAAAGTAATAACTATTGGGATTGCATCTTGTGCTCACCAGTGATACCATTCTTCAACACCAAAAACTTTTTTGGTGGCACTTCACACTTTTCAGCAATCAATACTTTTTTGCCTTTCTTAAAATTGTGGTAGTAACTATGACCGTGGAAGCTTAGAGACTTAGTTTCTTGTTAACCATTTTTCTCGCAGTTTTTGTTTGTGCTCAATGCTTTCGCGGCGCTCGTCATAAAACCATTCGTTACGTGATTTCATTGGTCGTTTTCCGATTGTAGTTTTGCTGCGGATATGATGGTTAATTGAAGCGTTTGCCATTCTTCTTGTATGTTTAATGGCATCTCAGACGGGATGTCATGCTCTTCTATGCTTTGCGTTACAATTTCCTGATATCTATTTAGTGTTTTCAGGTATTTAAATGCTTCTACATTGCAGCGCACGGTCTTTTTTGCTTGCCTATTAAGTGTAGATTATAATTGGCATTTATACTTAAAGATGACAAGCATATGATCGGTATCCATATCAGCACCTCTGTATGATCGAACGTCAGTTACACTTGTAGAGTGTCTCCTAGAAATCATGACGAAATCAATCAATCTCCTGGTCTTCTTAGACCTGATCTTCGCCCAACCCAAATTTTCGTGAATGGGTTCGTTCTGCATCTTAAGGTCTACAGAAACAACCTTTTTACATGTTTATATAGCGAGCCGCTTGATCCAAGACAGACGCCCGCTACAAACCGCCCCTAACATGGAGAACAGACGCTTGCTACACGTTTATATAGTGAGCCGCTTGATCCAAGACAGACGCCAACTCCTAGCCGTCCCTAACATGGAGAACAGACGCTTGAGTTTCATTGGTTTTGTGGCGCCAATGACTCGCCAATTACTCTGCCCCTCTCAACTACACCAACCCAATTCTGTTAGCGTTACCCAGGTAGCACGGCGTGGACGTAGAATTTCGGATTTCACTACCCATTTTCAATTTTCACCCACTGCTTATAATTTTCATATGAGAGGTGCTATTCTCATGAATTCCTAAACTGTTTCTGATTAGTGTTTCCATTTATTGAATCCCTCAGAAACTATTGAATCCCTCAGAAAATCCATCAGAATTAGTTAACCAACGGCGCCTTCAGCGCCCCAACCAGCTGGCGCCCTCAGGCGGCATTCGGCCTCGTCCCCACTGATTAACTTGAATATAACTGAAAGTAAATATGTAATAGAATTAGTAAAATTGAAAAATTTTAATGCAAAATTATCAAAAAAACAATAGTCACTAAATAAAATTAAATTTTTTGACGTTTTGTAAAATCATAAAGTAGTGGACCTTGTAAAGGAGAACTAGCTCCATTGCAAAACCAATGGAGTTGTTATGGCAAGCCGCGTACCTAGCTAGATTTTGAGCCTGTTGCTAGCTCTAGCCTGCGGCAACGAGGGTTTATACCTGCCGCCTAGTACAAATTGCGGAATTGTACGCGCATATTGGATATAAATCGGATGGAAGATCAAAAAAAAGTATTAATAAGAAGACCCTGGTGGCCCTGCAGGTCGAAGTAGCCACGACCATCACGTTCATCCCTATAATTACTTTACCCTTCATACGCTCTCACACCTCATACACTCACACATACACAAACACTCTAAACTTAAAGATTGATATAAAAGGTACTCACCCCATGCTAGTAATAGATCCCGCTCCCTTGTTTCGCTTGGATTAGCCGATCATCTCTTTCAGTCCAATTAGATAATACGAATCAAACTGCTGAATCGATGTGTAAGGATGCGCGATGAGCGATCGTAGTAATAAGAGGTTATTAATTCAGACAATGGTGGATGAATGTAGAACGGTGCATATATACGATTTATAATAATCTTATAGACGGTGAAGATGGATGAATGATGTGCGATTATGATAATAACAAAAACTATTAATCCGTGCAGTGGTAGATGACTGTAGATCGGTTGATAGGCAGAATTCGTAAGATTGATGAATATTGTGAAGGCAGATAAAAGATGAGCGATTGTTTCAATGTCCAAAAACTATTAATCCAGGCAGTGGCAGATGCATGTAGAACGTTTAATAGGTAAAAGTTGTAATATTGAAGAATATAGTGAATGCGGATGAACGATGGTTGATTATAGCCCTACGAAACCTACGGAACAAATCGCTGGAAAACCACGGTGAAACATTCAGTATTTCACTTGACATTTCTAAAGCATTTGATAAAGTGTGGCATAAAAATCTTATAGCTAAATTAAAATCTTATGGCATAGACCATCTTACTGTCTCATGGATTCATAGTTTTCTTACAGGTCGCCAATTTCATGTTAATTTAGATGGTATCACATCCAATATTTTCACAACCAACGCTGGGGTTCCCCAAGGTTCTGCACTCTCACCAACCTTGTTTCTTCTATACATTAATGACTTACTTATTTCCACAGTGCACCCAATCCATAGTTTTGCTGATGACAGCACATTACATGCATCACATGCATCTCCTAAATTTCGATCTCATACTGCAGTTACCACTGATAGAGAGTTGCTAATTGATTCCATCAACAAAGATCTGGAGCGTATAATGGAATGGGGTGATCGTAATCTCGTTTCATTTAATCCAACCAAAACCAAATTATGCCGTCTTTCACGAATAGAGCGACATAAAAATTTTCCTATTAAAATAAACCAAGAGGAATTGCGTGAGGTTGAATCAGTTAGACTTCTTGGAGTGGATATTCAAAATAACCTGAAATGGAATAAACATGTGTTCAACCTCGCTAAATCTGCAATGCAAAAATTAGGATTCTTGAGTCGATGTAAAAAGTATTTCAATCCCGAGCAAATTCTGCTAATCTTCAAGTCCTTTATTCGTCCATGTATGGAGTACTGCTGTCATGTTTGGGGAGGTGCTTGTCAGTCAACAATAAATTGTTTAGACTCTGTACAGAGAAAAGCAATACGGTTGATTGGTAATACCGAACTAACGGACCAGCTTGATTCACTCCAGCACAGCAGAAATGTGGCTGAATTGTCAATCTACTATAAATATAACTTTAGCGAACTCTCCTCTAAGGAAATTCAAAATATTCTTCCATCGTGTGCGCAGTATAATCGACAAACAAGAGCTGCCGCGTTATCCCATCCATTTGTTGTACAAATACCTCGTTGTAGAACTGTGTCCTTCCAAAACGACTATTTCAATAGAGTGGCCAAATTATGGAACTCATTGCCCTCCTCTGTATTTCCCGATGAATTTTCTCCTCAGGCATTTAAAGAAAATGTCCATCATCACTTAAAAAAATTAGTATAGTTATCCCTATATCCCCATACCTTCCATTTTCCTCATCTCCTTCCTTTATAGTTGACATGGTATCTTCGGATATTCAAAGAGTCTAAATAATGAATATTTCATATTTAGTGTGCTAAACATGTCTAACTGATTAATAAAAAAAAAAAAAAAAAAAAAACTACCTCATGCAATGGTAGAGGAATGCTCAACAAATTGCAATTGCTCAACAAATTGCACGTGAAACTCATATATGAAATAATTATAAGCAAAAAAAGATGCATAATGGTTGTATCAATCGCAGGTGGTTGGACGTTAAGTCATCTTACATACAACACATGAAATATTCGCACGTAAACATAGATACCACGTATCAATATGTATAGCTGTTGTATCAAGTTAATTATTAATAATCCTTCCCAAAAAAAAAATTTAATCACAAAAACAATACAATCAAATACGATTACTCTTTTCTGTTTTTTTTATTTTAACTAACTAATTATTACTTTGAATCACTAATTAGAAGTTTTCTACACAACAACAAAAAAATTTCAACTATATATATGTTTATGCTAGAAACTATTAATTATACTAATTAGTAATCGGAAATGAACAAAGTTCCAACAGGATCAGTTCATTTCCACTGAACACAGTTCCAACAGGATTGAACAAAAAAATTAATTTGCGGTGAATTTAACTAATTAATTTGGACGGCACAAAAAAAATTTTGAAGAGACAAAGAAAATTTTATTTACGGTACATAGTGAATTCGTGGTCACCTCACTTTCGGTAAAAACAACATTTATATCCAATTTTAAGGCACGAGATCATTTACCGATTACCTGTTCTTTTATTTGTTTAATGAACACCAATCAATAAAATTTTCTTATTCAAATCACTTATTGGACAAAACAAACAGATATTTTTTTTCTAATGATCGTATTATTCATTGAGTTTTATTGAACTACACACATTTTTAAATATGATATTTCGCGAACAAACAAATTATTCATGACAATTCGACCGAAATGTCACAAAAATTCAGTAAGAACTAAGAGAATAATAAGAGGCCCTCTATATTTGAGTTCGGTCATTTATAGCAAAATAAAGGTCGGTTTAGATGTAAGCGGAAACGATAAGTTTTTTGAAGTGAAAACTTCTTTAGGCGCACCACACACAGATCTTTCCGTAGGTAGTAGGTTAGGCTGATCCGTGACGCTCTGAAATGAAAGACTAAAAATAATAATAAATAATAATCTATCTATCATTTCTTAACGTTTTAAATTGCGTTGTGGATATCGTGCTCGACTGATGTGCTGTAGGTAGTGAGTTCAATCCCTGGTGTGGTACATATTATTCTTTGTTTTTTTTTAATTTTTATTATATATCATTAAAATTATTTTTTTTTATTTATGAATTCATAAAAATAATAAAAATTTCTTTATACGAATTTTAAAAAATTGATCTATAACGCAGTTTTTATAGTTATATTGCTGCTGTCTTTTGCAATTTGCATTTGAGTCATCATGCTAAATAAATATTGAATATATATATATATATAATTGAAAGTATGTCTGTTTGTCCTTTATGCATTAATACATTAATCATCATGAAAATTTGCGAAGTTGTTGTGTACACTTAATTTGCTTTTTATTTAACTATCGTTTTAAACGGTAGTTTGCTTTGATCAATGTTTTTTTTATTGAACAGAATTTTTATGAAATTAAAAACAACGTAAGAAAGATAGTATAACCTGAAGGCTGAAACAATTACATTTGTATATCAAAATTATATGTATTGGAATTTTATCATCTTCATTAAATATGTTGTCGGTTTGGAAATGTATCTAATACATGTTTCTAAAATTAAGTGAAGACTTAATACTTGTAACTTGATACTTGATCAAATCGATTATATCGATTTAAAGCTCACCATTACGGGACGGAAATCGCATAAATTATATACAAAGAAGCATAGCTTATGTATGATTAAACATGGATAGCAATTATGATAACTAAAATAATTTAAAATGGTGGCACTTAGCCGATAGTGATTTGCAAACGGCAACAATGCGCATTAATACCAATGAAGCTGCTTAGCTTTCTGCAGAAAGATTTGTAAAATTTAAACTTGTTGATCAATGGGTGTGACAACCACGCGTACTTTAGTCCCTGCTATTGGCATATGAGTGCTATTTCGACAATTATTTGGTTTACATTGTGAGGTTAGTGTGTATAGTTAGCGGTTTATCGTTCTGACTTGTTTCTCATTTATTCTGCCGTGCGGTCTTATGCACACTCTCTGTTTTTCATTTATATTTTCATCGATTACATTTACACAGTAGGAAAATGTTTTGTTTAATTATTTAGTTTTTTGCTTAGAATCATTTCACCATAACAACCTCGATATAGTTCCACATATATTATGAAAATATGTTTTATAGTATAGTCTATCTGTCATCTGCGAGCAAAAAAATAATGAATAGAAAAACTTTCAAAAATGCCGAAAGAGGAGATCGACTCCTGAAACATAGAGATATATATTGAGGTACATCACATAAAACATTCAATTCTGTTGTGAGAGTGACATGCAGTTACCAATAATTACTACACATTCCTTAAGAACATAACTAAATCTTGATTGTCGTTGTGGTTGCAATTTATTTTGTGATGAATAAAAAAAATAATTGAGAAATTTAATTAAATGAATAGAGGAAAATTCTGTTTTATGATTTTGATGAAATGAAAATATAGCTAATAATAAAATAATAAACGCCTTATTCTTGTTAAATTGAGTTTTATTTCACTAAATACGTATTTCGAAAGCTATGCTTTCATCGACAGTAGTATCTAAAAACTGCAGTTTTTAGATACTACTGTCGATGAAAGCATAGCTTTTGAAATACGTATTTAGTGAAATAAAACTCAATTTAACAAGAATTTTAAAATTCGTATAAAGAAATTTTTATTATTTTTATGAATTCATAAATAAAAAAAAATAATTTTAATGATATATAATAAAAATTAAAAAAAAACAAAGAATAATATGTACCACACCAGGGATTGAACTCACTACCTACAGCACATCAGTCGAGCACGATATCCACAACGCAATTTAAAACGTTAAGAAATGATAGATAGATTATTATTTATTATTATTTTTAGTCTTTCATTTCAGAGCGTCACGGATCAGCCTAACCTACCTACGGAAAGATCTGTGTGTGGTGCGCCTAAAGAAGTTTTCACTTCACAAAACTTATCGTTTCCGCTTACATCTAAACCGACCTTTATTTTGCTATAAATGACCGAACTCAAATATAGAGGGCCTCTTATTATTCTCTTAGTTCTTACTGAATTTTTGTGACATTTCGGTCGAATTGTCATGAATAATTTGTTTGTTCGCGAAATATCATATTTAAAAATGTGTGTAGTTCAATAAAACTCAATGAATAATACGATCATTAGAAAAAAAATATCTGTTTGTTTTGTCCAATAAGTGATTTGAATAAGAAAATTTTATTGATTGGTGTTCATTAAACAAATAAAAGAACAGGTAATCGGTAAATGATCTCGTGCCTTAAAATTGGATATAAATGTTGTTTTTACCGAAAGTGAGGTGACCACGAATTCACTATGTACCGTAAATAAAATTTTCTTTGTCTCTTCAAAATTATTTTTGTGCCGTCCAAATTAATTAGTTAAATTCACCGCAAATTAATTTTTTTGTTCAATCCTGTTGGAACTGTGTTCAGTGGAACTGTGTTCAGTGGAAATGAACTGATCCTGTTGGAACTTTGTTCATTTCCGATTACTAATTAGTATAATTAATAGTTTCTAGCATAAACATATATATAGTTGAAATTTTTTTGTTGTTGTGTAGAAAACTTCTAATTAGTGATTCAAAGTAATAATTAGTTAGTTAAAATAAAAAAAACAGAAAAGAGTAATCGTATTTGATTGTATTGTTTTTGTGATTAAATTTTTTTTTTGGGAAGGATTATTAATAATTAACTTGATACAACAGCTATACATATTGATACGTGGTATCTATGTTTACGTGCGAATATTTCATGTGTTGTATGTAAGATGACTTAACGTCCAACCACCTGCGATTGATACAACCATTATGCATCTTTTTTTGCTTATAATTATTTCATATATGAGTTTCACGTGCAATTTGTTGAGCAATTGCAATTTGTTGAGCATTCCTCTACCATTGCATGAGGTAGTTTTTTTTTTTTTTTTTTTTTTTATTAATCAGTTAGACATGTTTAGCACACTAAATATGAAATATTCATTATTTAGACTCTTTGAATATCCGAAGATACCATGTCAACTATAAAGGAAGGAGATGAGGAAAATGGAAGGTATGGGGATATAGGGATAACTATACTAATTTTTTTAAGTGATGATGGACATTTTCTTTAAATGCCTGAGGAGAAAATTCATCGGGAAATACAGAGGAGGGCAATGAGTTCCATAATTTGGCCACTCTATTGAAATAGTCGTTTTGGAAGGACACAGTTCTACAACGAGGTATTTGTACAACAAATGGATGGGATAACTCGGCAGCTCTTGTTTGTCGATTATACTGCGCACACGATGGAAGAATATTTTGAATTTCCTTAGAGGAGAGTTCGCTAAAGTTATATTTATAGTAGATTGACAATTCAGCCACATTTCTTCTGTGCTGGAGTGAATCAAGCTGGTCCGTTAGTTCGGTATTACCAATCAACCGTATTGCTTTTCTCTGTACAGAGTCTAAACAATTTATTGTTGACTGACAAGCACCTCCCCAAACATGACAGCAGTACTCCATACATGGACGAATAAAGGACTTGAAGATTAGCAGAATTTGCTCGGGATTGAAATACTTTTTACATCGACTCAAGAATCCTAATTTTTGCATTGCAGATTTAGCGAGGTTGAACACATGTTTATTCCATTTCAGGTTATTTTGAATATCCACTCCAAGAAGTCTAACTGATTCAACCTCACGCAATTCCTCTTGGTTTATTTTAATAGGAAAATTTTTATGTCGCTCTATTCGTGAAAGACGGCATAATTTGGTTTTGGTTGGATTAAATGAAACGAGATTACGATCACCCCATTCCATTATACGCTCCAGATCTTTGTTGATGGAATCAATTAGCAACTCTCTATCAGTGGTAACTGCAGTATGAGATCGAAATTTAGGAGATGCATGTGATGCATGTAATGTGCTGTCATCAGCAAAACTATGGATTGGGTGCACTGTGGAAATAAGTAAGTCATTAATGTATAGAAGAAACAAGGTTGGTGAGAGTGCAGAACCTTGGGGAACCCCAGCGTTGGTTGTGAAAATATTGGATGTGATACCATCTAAATTAACATGAAATTGGCGACCTGTAAGAAAACTATGAATCCATGAGACAGTAAGATGGTCTATGCCATAAGATTTTAATTTAGCTATAAGATTTTTATGCCACACTTTATCAAATGCTTTAGAAATGTCAAGTGAAATACTGAATGTTTCACCGTGGTTTTCCAGCGATTTGTTCCGTAGGTTTCGTAGGGCTATAATCAACCATCGTTCATCCGCATTCACTATATTCTTCAATATTACAACTTTTACCTATTAAACGTTCTACATGCATCTGCCACTGCCTGGATTAATAGTTTTTGGACATTGAAACAATCGCTCATCTTTTATCTGCCTTCACAATATTCATCAATATTACGAATTCTGCCTATCAACCGATCTACAGTCATCTACCACTGCATGGATTAATAGTTTTTGTTATTATCATAATCGCACATCATTCATCCATCTTCACCGTCTATAAGATTATTATAAATCGTATATATGCACCGTTCTACATTCATCCACCATTGTCTGAATTAATAATCTCTTATTACTACGATCGCTCATCGCGCATCCTTACACATCGATTCAGCAGTTTGATTCGTATTATCTAATTGGACTGAAAGAGATGATCGGCTAATCCAAGCGAAACAAGGGAGCGGGATCTATTACTAGCATGGGGTGAGTACCTTTTATATCAATCTTTAAGTTTAGAGTGTTTGTGTATGTGTGAGTGTATGAGGTGTGAGAGCGTATGAAGGGTAAAGTAATTATAGGGATGAACGTGATGGTCGTATTATTTAAATATCTTGTTACAGTTTAGAACTTTTAAATTAAAATGTAAAATATAGTTATAAATACTGAGCGATGATATAGTTTAAGGATTGCAATCCCGGGATCCCGAATCCCAGGATCCCGGGATCGTGACCCATTTTTATGATCCCGCAGTCCCGGGATTAGCGAAAGAAAATCCCGGGATTACGGAATTGTCATATTTGCCGGGAATAATCAATAAAAACACAGAATCCTGTTATCCTGTTTTGTTGATTTGTATTTTTTTTTATTTTTGGTCATATGCAATGAGATCATATACCACTGGCAATAGCAATGAGAAAATACTTAAGGTTTATATCTTAGGGGTTATAGCAGATAAACTCTATTCCGTCAACCCTAGCACCTTCAATTGTTATGTCGTTGCCTGGTGATCGATGAGTTATATAAAATCCCTGGCTTAGACATACATTACTTCCTCATACGCAACACAAATTTAGTACCAGACAAATAATGGTGTAATATTGTTCCAATGTACTTTTCCTTGCCCCCTATATCATCATTGATCGCTATAAAATTTGTTATTTTAAAACGGTTGAGTAATATTGTTTTTCAAATGTGATTCCTTTTTTTTGAACTTGTGTTCATAGTTCAGCTAACCCATATAGGATGCCTACAGTCTCCTATTAGTTAATACTGTTTGATTTACAATCATTGATCACTGTAAAATTTAATAGAAAAGCGGTTGGGAATTATCATTAATCCATAGTCACATAATTTACATCATAATTCGGTCAATTTCGGTTTTGTAATCAATGTTTTCCTTTTAAACTTTTTTGTTTAAATTTTTATTACAAATGAGCAGTTCTATTATTTAATGGGTGAAATAACGAACAATTTAACGAAAATCAAATTTCCCAAAGAAAACTACCTTATTGATTCGTCATTTAACATGCATATAAATAGCTGCGAACATCTAGCCTCGCTCTCTTAGTTTTGCAATTCATTTTCTGATTGGACTGTTTTCGATTTTATTTTTCTTTGACGTTTGGTTATAATGGAGGTCATTTTTTTTAAACGTGATATCAAAACGACGATAAAAAGTAAATATCTTTGTGCATGGTAATGTATCAGGAATTATAGGAATCGGATAGTAATTATCGAAAAATATAAAATTGAAATCGTGCATGATTTCCTGATACGATATATCTTCTGATAAGAGATGGTGAACATACCGGTGTTTAACCTAACCACAAAATCAAAACGTTCCAAGAAAATAGTGTAAATTGAAATTATTGTGCCGTATTACTGTACTGAATTTGCATTAGTGGAACCGATATTGCAATTCGAATCAATGATGCTTATAAATTATTCGAAAACATAAATTTCAAAAAAAAAATATATTATATGTTTGTGTCCCGGTCATTTAAAGTCATGTTAATTTATTCTAAATATTAATTGTACGAGGTCCGTTGTATGACGTCATAGTTTATTTTCCTGTTGTCCAATCAACTAAACATTTAAAGTACGGTGACCATGAAATTACTTTTGGAAGGATTGGTTCCGCAAATGTCAAGATTATTAATTAATTTAATGCAACCGGGCGATAGTGAGTATTTTGTTGAATTGATTAAAAATAAAATCAAAATATTAAGCAATAGTTTGCTTTGTTGAATTGTTTAAAATTAAAATTTAAATATCTGTCAATAGTGTTTGATTTATCGAACTAATTAAAATTAAAATTAATTCGCCCGGATTAGTTCTGAGTAGGTCGGTGAAGGCCAATGATCTTGAATTGTATAATGCTATAGTGGTAGTTTGGTATGACCGAATTACAATAAAAAATCATTCTATTCAAATTAATGCCAATTTATATATAATTGTCAAGGAAATATATATTTATAATTACATATTATAACTGAAACCAACTTCTGTGTTTGTTAATTCATTGTTGATTGGCTGTGATCCTAATTTATACATCAAGCTATCGGATTTGGCTGGCAGTGGACAATACCATGGGGTGAGTGTTAATTTATTTTTATTTTTTTTTGGGGTGTGAATGAAGGTGTATACGTGTGTATAATAGTGTGCGTGTGGGTGATGGTTCATGGGAGGCATGTTTGTGCGAATCAATCTCAATATTATATTTCAGTTATATTACAAGGTAGCCGAAGGCCAAAGTGGTATTATAACAGCCGAGATTATAATTAAGTCTGGTCTTATAAAATAATTTGCAATATCAAGCCATAAAAAAAAAATTACCAAAACAAAAATGCACCTCAATTTTAATCATACTGGGGGTTATATGTGTAGTAACGATTGAAGTTTTGAATTCATCAGGACCACAAATGCTAGTAATGCAAAAGGTTGATACAACTGTAACATGGTTTTATGCGAGAGAGGATGATAACACTTTATTTTGTAGTGATAGAAGGGTAAGGTGACGTTAATTACGTACCCCACTATAACCTTGCATAACAAACTAGGATGAAAAATTTTGTAACGTTATCTGATGTGTGTTATTTTAGATGAAAGAATGCACAATATCATTTAGGTTAGGATTATGTTATGAAATTTATTTATAATCTATTAATTTCTTATTATTAATATACAATCCTCTGTCTTTAATATATTATAATCGCATCAATTCTATTAAATCTGACGCCATCCAAAGTGGAATCCAACGAAATAAATTTGAATGCAACTGAAACTACCTCATCTTCTACCACAACTAGTAATACTATAGCAAATAATTGCAGCGGTGGTAACTGTAGTAGTAGTTGCCTTAATTCAAATGATCTAGAAAATCCTCCGACAATAATTCTCTTATAAATACCATACTATCTTCAAAATGTGTTTTATTATAACGACGCCTTAACTCTATTTCGTCCGGCAACCAAAACAAAAAAAAAAGAGTGAAAATTTCCCAAAGAAAAAAAAATTATTTTATTTTAATAATAATAACATTTATCAATAAAACCATTATAATAGAATCATTTAAATAATAAAGTTATTAGTTCAAAAACTCTGGAGTTACCTCAATTCACGGAACAATTCTAGAATTACGCGTATTAAAGCAGAAAAGAACACGTTGATGTAAGCTTACCTTTTTTTATTATATTAATAAAATGTCTAATGGTAATAAAAAGTTTGTCAATTATATTAGTAAAAATAACGCCAACGATTTACTATACGATAATAATGGCAATTCTCTTAATTTGGGAAAGATCCTCGATCGAATTGCTCAAGAAAATTTTGAATGATGTTGGGTTGTTTCCTGTGTGTATGAATGTGGGCTCGGATATAGATACGGGTGATAGTATGTATGTGTGTGGACGAGCGTGTGGGAGTGTGGGAGAGGGTGCGAGAGTGTATGAGGTGTGAGAGTATGTGAGTAAATGTGGGGTTGGACGTGGTGATCGCGGTTCTTCGCCTAGGGGGTCGCCAGAGTCTCATTATTTTAATTGCTTTTTTTTCTCATTTCCGTATATTTCAGGTATTTTGCGTACATTATGTTATTTGTGTTGAAGTAGCAGGATTTCTTACTGGATCCACAATTATTGAAGCTAGTGTACAGAGGCTATAAATAAACCTCGCTTGGTACGCGACCTGCTAAGCCTCTCCGTTGATTCATCAACGAGAAGCACTTCATTACACAATTTTGTTCCGCTCTACCATGAAGTATTGGCTAATGCACTTGTAGCTCTAAAGGTTGTACTGAGCTAGAAAAACAAAGCATTAGTTTGCGAGTTGACGAATGTCTCAATAACTAGCATAAAGGCAAGGGAAACCGAAACATTTTGAGTTTTTAAGTATTTGCAGAATGGAAACTCTGCTTTTGTTGATGATACATCGAACATATTTATTTTTCCAAGTCGAAGCCCCATAAACGTTTTTATTGAAGATTATTGAACGTTACATTAGCAGCAGCAGACGTGGGATATGAAATAAGTGATCCAACTCCTCACACTGCAACATCATCGAGCAGAGATTACAACGAAAATGTAACTAAAGATACGGTTTCAGTCGATTTAGTAGAGAAAAACATTTTGGAAGATAAACTGTAATGCAATTTAGTTCACCCCTAATACCTATATAAAGAAACTTTTTGGTCAGAATGCAACATATAAAATATTAAACTGGTCACCGCAATTGCTAGAGAAATGAAAATAAGTAAGCAGAGCCGTCATATAGGACCCCATTTGCAATGAATGTATATTAATTTATTGACCTTTCCACCTAGAAGTGTGGAATCGGAACGGGCTTTTTCAACCTTCGGAAATATTATTTCCAAATTAACAAACAGGTTTGACGATAAATCAGTCTGACGATTTTTGTTTTCTGAAATTTATTTCTTAAATCATTCGAAAGTGTATGGTACTGGATTTTCATTATGTAATATTGTAATATTATTGAAGTCTTATTTTGGTTCTTCAATTTTTATTTTTTTAAGAAGTTGAATTAGTGTTTGAAGTTAATGTTTTATGTGTTTATTAGGGTGGCCCTTAGATTACACTAGAATTTTTTTTTCATTGTACAGTTTGCGGCACTCTCCTATTTCGTGTGAATACTCATAAAAATATTATTTGCAAAATCTGATATCAATCTGATATCAGAGTTGAGAAATTTTGTTCTGGACGTTAAAAAAAAAATGTTTATTTTTTGTGCGACACCCTCTTATTTCGTGTCAATACCCATAAAAAAATTATGTGTAAAAATTGAAATCAATCGTTCAACTCTAAGGGGTGCCCCCGGCCACTTAAAGTTGAGAGGTTTGGTTGTGACCAGTACAAAGAAAAACTTAAATTTTTTGTACGACACCATCCCATTTGGTGTCAATACCCAAATAAATATTATGTGTAAAATTTGAAATCAATCAGTCAACTCTACGGGATGCCCCCAGCCAATTGAAGTTGAGAGGTTTTGTTGTGGCCATTACAAAGAAAATTTTAAATTTTTTGTACGACACCCTCCCATTTGGTGTCAATTCCCATAAAAATATTATGTGTAAAATTTGAAATCAATCGGTCAACTCTAAGGGGTGCCCCCGGCCACTTAAAGTTGAGAGGTTTTGTTGTGGCCATTATAAAGAAAAATTTAAATTTTTTGTGCGACACCCTTCCGTTTGGTGTCAATACCCATAAAAATATTATGTGCAAAATTTGAAATCAATCGTTCAACTCTAAGGCGTGCCCCTGACTGAAAGGAGGGTGTCGCACAAAAAATAAAAAATAAATTTTAAGGTCCAAAACAAAATTTCTCAACTTTAAGTGGCTGGAGGCACGTCTTAGGATTGACCGATTGATTTCAAATTTTGCAAATAATATTTTTACGGGTATTGACATGAAACGGGAGGGTGTCGCACAAAAAATTTAAATTTTCGTTTGTAATGGCCAAAACAAAATCTCTCAACTTTAAGTGGCCGGGAGCACGCCTTAAAGTTGACCGATTGATTTCAAATTTTGCAAATAACAATTTTAAAGGTATTCACACGAAATGGGCGGGTGTCGTACAAAAATTTTAAATTTTTCTTTGAAATGGCCAGAACAAAACCTTTCAAGTTTAAGTGGCCTCCCGCACGCCTTAGAGTTAAACGATTGATTTTTAAATTTTACACATAATTTTTTTATGGGTATTGAAACGAAATGGGAGGGTGTCGCACAATAAATAAAAATTTTTTTTAAGGTCCAGAACAAAATTTCTCAACTTTAAGTGGACGGAGGCATGTCTTAGAATTGACCGATTGATTTCAAATTTTGCTAATAATATTTTTACGGGTATTGATTGACATGAAATGGGAGGGTGTCGCACAAAAAATTTAAGTTTTTCTTTGTAATAGCCACAACCAAACCTCTCAACTTTAAGTGGCCGGGAGCACCCCTTAGAGTTGACCGATTGATTTCAAATTTTGCAAATAATATTTTTACGGGTATTGACATGAAATGGAAGGGTGTCGCACAAAAAATTTAAATTTTTCTTTGTAATGGCCACAACAAACCCTCTCAACTTTAAGTGGCCGGGAGCACGCCTTAAAGTTGACCGATTGATTTCAAATTTTACAAATAACATTTTTAAAGGTATTCACACGAAATGGGCGTGTGTCGTACAAAAAATTTAAATTTTTCTTTTTAATGGCCAGAACAAAACCTTTCAAGTTTAAGTAGCCTCCCGCACGTCTTAGAGTTGAACGATTTATTTTTAAATTTTACACATAATTTTTTTATGGGTATTGAAACGAAATGGGAGGGTGTCGCACAAAAAATAAAAAATTTTTTTTTAAGGTCCAGAACAAAATTTCTCAACTTTAAGTGGCCGGAGGCACGTCTTAGAACTGACCGATTGATATCAGATTTTGCAAATACTATTTTTATGGGTATTCACACGAAATGGGAGGGTGCCGTACAAAAAATAAAAATGTTTGTTTTTAAGGGCCACCCTAGTTTATTCTTTTCGACACTGAAAAATGAATAATGTGTTTTTATTTGAAAAATGTATTTTTTCTTAATTATTTATGGTTTTCCATATAAATTTTAAATTCCGGGATCCCGGGAATCCCGGGATTAAAAATTTATGAATCCCGTAGTACCGGGATTCATAAAACATTACGGGATTGCAATTCCTAATATAGTTATTTTGTTTTAAACAAAAACATTAAAGAAGCCAAATTTGTTATATCAAACGTCTAGGTTTAATCTCAAAGCCCGACATATGACTTCCTCGTGTTCTTACAGAAAGGAATTTATGCTTCTCAAACGTCCTGAACATGAATCATTTTTAAAACTCATCATCACTGGAAACGAGAAATGAGTTGTCTACCACAATGTTAAACAAATACTAGTACTAACATCAAGTCATAGTAATAAGCTTACTGCAGCTATATATGTTAGAATTGTGCACAATACTTAAATAGTATTTTAATTTTTTTAATGAAAACCTGTTTAATTTCCCCAATTCAAAACTACCTCAACCATTTTAAGAATCAACCCTATATAAACAAAACACATTAACAAAACAATTTATTCAAATTAAAATAATTTATGTTCTAAAAAAACATGTAACACCACTTCTACTAACACAATTCACTATAATTCATGTAATAAGTGTACACCGATAACATACAGAAATAAAAAATTCACGGATCTAAAAAAAAATTGAATAATAAGAGTAAAATAAAAATAATTTGATTTCGTCTGCAAGAAGAATGTCAGCTGTTCGATTTAATAGCATTCAAAAATTAGGCAGAATAAAATATATGTAATATGAGTCCAAACAAATCATAAAGCATAACAAAGTAGATTTAAGCATGAAATAAAAAACAAAATTTTGACTCGTGTCACATAAACTGTTTAGGGGATGGTAAAATGTCTTTTGATTGAATTAACAAGCTTGAGTTTAAACAATGTGTTTTTCAAACAACGTCATAATGGTTATGTTATAATTTCTGTAATCCAAAACAATTAACGATACTTGGTTTTATTCTGTTATCCGCCCATCGTACGCATTGTCTCATTACCAAAAATTTTATTAGATTTTTATTCCAGACATTAATAAAAAGAAGAAGAAGAAGAAGCAAAATAAACAATCAATCACACATGTTTCTTATGTAAACAGCAAAAAATCATTACGGTTCTTAAGGGATATTTAACAGGATTTAAAAATTTATTGCATTTCTTTTAGTCTACCAAAGTCACGAGACATATATCTCAACAATTACAACAACAATATAACTGCTTGTTTATAAATAATTTGACGAAGGTTCTTTTCAGCTGGTCATTGACATTCATTGAATGCACCTTTGGAATATACATATTTGAATACACAATTTTTGTTTTTTGGTTTCTGTTTGGGATCATTTCCTTAAACTTTTTGAAGGAGGTAATTCGATATTTTTAATTTAAATTTTTTTGTTTCGATTACTTATTTGTTGTCCGTTCGTATATGCATATTAAAATTTTATTGGAATATGAAACGAATAGGAAGGAAGGATCAAAAACTGATCATTTTAAATTTGATATGAATAAATTAAATATATAATTTACTGTATGGTGACGGAATTATAAATCAAAGATTGTTCGAGTGATAAGACTTTTGGTACGGTTATGGTTAAAATATATCCTTATTCGTAAGCCCGTGCTCATCTAAATTTATTTATTCTAATCAAAAAGAACGATTTATTGTTTTCTATTAATCATCAAATATTTTGACTTATACGTACATAATATATTCAACCTGGTACCATATGTTCCGTATGCGTGTGCTACTTACAAATTTTTTGTTTTGTATAATATATGTTGTTTTCCGACAACGCTAGCTATTAATCAAATTAGAATCAACCACATATATTGATATGGTTGAAAGATTTTTTCGGGTTGGTTGTTTAGTTCAAATGGTTATGTTGGATACGAATTCGTATATGTTTGTACATTTTAATTCCCCATAATGATCGTTTTAACAGTAAGAAAATATTTATTACAACTATTTATTGGTTAGAGGTTTTAGTGAAATTGAATATCAAACAGTAGCAGAAAAATTAAATAACAAATTCAATAAAACTTCCTTTATATCCGTTATTGTGGTTTGATTACTTTCTGCTGTTTTTACGTTAAATTTTTAATATACTGACTGCGGTTAGCAGTGAAATATTGATTGATGTTATCATGTTATTGTAAATCATACGTGAAACAAGCTACAGTTTTTTTCACATTATTAAGTTTATATATCGTCGCTTTAATAATGAAACAACGTATTCGAAAAAGTGTAGTTTCGAGATAATTGGGTTTAAAGATTTTTCGATTTTCTGATTTTCGTAAACTCGGCAGCACTATTGAATGAATAAAGATATTGGAAAAAAAATTTCTACCAATTAATTTTGACTAATTTCCCCACAACATATTAAAATTTCACATTGGTACCTGCTGGCTTTTCTACCTAAAAAGAGGTGAAAAGTCAATCAGGTACCTTATACGTTATTTCATATTTCATATACGTTATTTCATTTTGCATGGAAGTACGATTAAGCCTAAAACTAATTATTATTGAACTAACGCATAATATTCTTACAAATTTTTATTTATATGAACCGGCATATCATGTAGTAATGAATGATGCTCATACAATATTTTAGATTTACCATTTCGTGTGGCGATCGTAATGTATGTAAAGTATACGACACTGATTTTACCCAAGTTATTATTCTGTAGGAATTGAAATATCGTACATGCATTTACGCTGTTTCAATATTTAACAAAATGCAAATTTGCATGTACGTTAATTAACAAAATATTAATTTTCAACCCCAGTTATAAAAAAATTGGAAAATGTTAAAATGCCACTTTATAGACATCCTTATGGGGAATGCAGCGCACCCATTATATAATAACAACGTATATATGGCATACGTTATTTCATTATTAAAGCGACGATATATGGGTCGCTATTTATCATTGACCACCGTGGCATAGTCGAAATGTATCATGTTTTAGTTCATCCAGTAATATTATTATATCCAGATACAATTTATTTTTAGTTTCTATATTTATACAAACTTCAAAGCATCTCCTCCATAATTTAATTCTCTAAGGCCCAATTTAGTACCCTGTATAAAAATACTTTTATTGACACAGTTCTTCAATAAACTGGCAAAAATCTGATGTAATGCAAGGCTGAGAATTTTGGGATTATTCATCTTGGGTAATCAACAGTCAATAATTTTACCAATGGCAACAAGATTTGTATATCTATAGGGTGTAATGAAGTGCTTTCTCGTCAGAGGATGAGAATGGCTTAGCAGGATGCGTACCTAGATTTTTTGTAATGCCGTAACGACTAAGGCTCAGCCATCGTGGGTTTGAGATGTTATAAACCTGCTCCTTCAGCACAAATGCAGAAATGTACGCAACTTTCATGAATTAACAGAAATGGGAAAAAATACAAGTGAAAAGATGAGACTCTGGCGACCCCTTTTTACGAAAGAACCACGGTCAGCACGTTCAACCCCCAAATTCACTCACACACGCTCACACACACACACACACACACACACACACACACACACACACACACACACACACACACACACACACACACACACACACACACACACACACACACACACACACACACACACACACACACACACACACACACACACACACACACACACACACACACACACACACACACACACACACACACACACACACACACACACACACACACACACACACACACACACACACACACACACACACACACACACACACACACACACACACACACACACACACACACACACACACACACACACACACACACACACACACACACACACACACACACACACACACACACACACACACACATACACACACACACACACACACACACACACACACACACACACTCATTCACACCCCTAAATCATAAGGATAAATAGAAATAATTCAGTTACACTCACCCCATGGTTATATCCTCCTGGTCTCCAAGCTTCAGTTATCTCAGCCCTCCATCAGTAACAATTGTGTGCAGATACTTTGATTAAAACTGCGATGTAACAATTGGTACAAATAAACGTTGAATAAATTTGTGATTATAGTTGAACACGTTGAAAACACCAGGTAACAATTTGTATAACAAAACGTTGAATAAATTTGTAATTATAGTTGAACACGTTGAAAACATGATACAAAAATTTGTGTATAAAAACGTTGAATAAATTTGTAATTATAGTTGAACACGTTGAAAATATGATACAAAAATTTGTGTATAAAAAACGTTGAATAAATTTGTAATTATAGTTGAACACGCTGAAAACACCAGGTAACAATTTGTAAAAAAAAAACGTTGAATAAATTTGTAATTATAGTTGAACACGTTGAAAATATGATACAAAAGTTTGTGTATAAAAACGTTGGATAAATTTGTAATTCTAGTTGAACACGTTGAAAACACAATATAACAACTGGTATAAATAAACGGTGAATAAATTTGTAAAGTATTGTACGAAAATTCGTTGTGAAAAAAGTTGAAATTGATGATATAAATAGTGTACAGAAATATGTTGTAAACGTTGCAAATAATGATACAAATATTGTACAAAAACTCGTTGTAAAAATTGAAATTGATGATATAAATATTGTGTAGAAATATGTCGTAAACGTTGCAAATAATGATATAAATATTGTACAAAGATTCGTTGTAAAAATTGAAATTGATGAAACAAATATGGTATAGTAAATAGTTGAAACTGATGACGTAAATATTGTACCAAAATTCGTTGTAAGAGTGTGACTATAATGATATAAATCTTGTACAAAAATACGTGGTCGCACTTGACAATGATGATATGAAGATGGTATAAAACTTCGTTGTAAAGGTTGAAACTGATGTTTGAAATATTATACCAAAAATTCATTGTAAAAATTGCCAATGATGATACCAATATTGCACAGTATTACGGTGTAAAACTTGGCAATGAAAATACTAATATTGTATAAAATGCGTGGCAAAAGATGAAAATATGCTGATATAAATATTGTATAGAGATGCGTTGTAACAGTTGAAAATGACGATGTAAATATTGTACAAAGATTCGTTGTAAAAACAAAGATGGAACTGGATGATATAAATATTGTATCGAACTACGTTGTAAAAGCTGCAAATAATGACATGAATGTTGCACAAAGATTCGTTGTAAAGATTGAAAGTGATGATATAAATATTGTATCGTAAAGCGTTATAATAGGTGAAACTAATGTTGCAAATATCGTACAAAAATACGTGGTAGAACTTGGCACTGATAGTATAAATATGGTATAAAAATGCGTGGTACAAGGGCTTTAGACGATAGCCGGTAGAAACGGTAGCGAATGTTGAACCAATATTGCAGGAAAGTTGCGCCGCAAGAGCTCGTATAAAATCGAATTATAATCGTGTTGTCAACCAGTTTATTGTATCACATTTCTTTAAACCACCATATGGCATCACAGAATACAAAAAAAATTATCATACACGAATAACATTAAAATTTATTAGCAAACAGTTATTTTCAACGTATGTAATTATCACAGTTACTTGGAATATAAATTAGTATCACAGTTATCTAGTATCTACATTATTATCATTATCACAGTTATTTGGTATCTAAATTATTATCATAGTATATTTTTTTTTATTAATCTGAATAGAATTTTTAAATATGTAGCTATTTTTTTATTATGACTAGAATATATTTTTATTGGACAGAATTATCGCACCACACGATAAACCTTTTATTTAGGAATATTATATATATCAACCAGAATAACTTGTGTTTTTATCTCAGGATCAATTTAATAATTCAGAAATAACGGTTATACAGACCAAATGAGATAATCACTACCCGTGTTTTAATAACTAACACAATAAAAATGGGCATCACTTTGCATTTCGATTCACATGCAATTTTTGGTTTTATATTCACAAAAAACAAACAAAATTAAAACATCTGACTGCCATGAACAATTATACACGTCAAAATTCAACGAACTAAAAATCATCTAGAAATTGAATTGTAGACTCAGAGCAAAACAATGGTACAGTCGTTCATTATATAGCCGTTTTGACTTCGAAACATTCGAAGAAAGGGTTTCTGATGTAAGGAAATTAATTATGTAAATCAAAGTTAGGATCTTTTTTTCGATTAAATGAAACGGGCGGTTACTTTGTAATACTGACCATTGCAAAAAAAACAATTTTGCGAAACAAATTATTTCTGACACATTAATAAGAATTATCAATGATTTAATGTGAATTAAACGTAAGTTTAATCGATTTTTAGAATGTTTATGTATCGCGAAACAACAATCTACAACAGTATTACAGTGAAATTCAGATCCATAACGGAAAGACAACCTGATAAGAATACCCATACATGAAATCGAATGCTTAACGAATGGTAGGACAATAATTATTTTATTGCGATGATTGGACAAATACGCACAGCTGTTTTGAGGTTTGAAAACTTCGTTGTTTAAATACGGTTAGTATTTAGAGAATCCAAATTCAGGCAGTATGGTGGAATAAAGCGGAGGGAAACGTAGTATGAATCAATATTAGGGGATTGTAAAATTAAATATTAATGTTTATATATATAAAAAACTATGGGTTACGGAGAATATAAGCAAATATGATCGATGATGGATGGATGAGAAACTATTACGAGCTACATATGTTAATGAAGATGTCAACTACTGAATCAGAGACTATAATACACTACGTTCAGGCGTTGTCCCAGGCTATTCATTACAAGGGACCAACAGGCAGTTCAGTAGAGGAGATTATGATGTTAGGATACAGGAAATTGGCACTAATTAATTTAAGCACTGCCTATTGGCTATTTGTTAACAGAATATTTTTATTTGAATTTAGACAATAATTATAAACTAATCGTACACAATTTGATTTTATTGTTCTAACGTGCACGCTGAATAAAATATTAACTAATTAATTAATCGCGATGTAATTATATTAATTTTTTTCTGTTCGTTATTACAACTTGAAAGTCGGTATATTTGTGTAGTTTGTTTTACTTTTTGCCGCCAACCAAAATGATGGAAAATGTTTCATTGAACCAAATTCGATTTTGTGGTTCATTTTTCGAACTAATTATTTTATTAATTAATTGATCGTATGGCGGGTATAATGAAACTTTTATCGATCATTGTTTACATGGTTGGTGTCACGAGTAAAATCTCGTTTATTCTGCATACATAAGTAGAATAAACGTGTAGATATTGATTATTTAGATTCAAATACATTAACCTCTACAGTACCCCACTCGTAGATGAAAGCCCTCGCTTAGTTTGCTTTTCGTTCGAAATTTTCGAGTAGCTGGTAAACAATCAGCTGAACACAAGATACCATACGCTAGTTTCAATATGTCGATCGATACAGACAGTTACTTCGGCCTGAACGGCATTACATTCATAAGCTTTAAGTGAAATTCTTACCCCAACTTGTTTTCACATTTCTCGGCGTTTTAGGACCTACTGATGCTAAAAAAACCAAACAAAAATGTATATCTGTCTGCCGGCCGGCCAGCCGTCTGGACGTCACAATCTACGAAATCTAGAAAACCGCTGGACGGATTTCAAAAAATTTTTTTTCTAAAAATAGGTTTACTCACCAGGAAGTGTGTCAAAAAACCGTCAAGTGTGTCAAATTGCATATTTTTTGCTTAAAAAACGTTCATTTTAAGTGATTACGAATAGAAACATTGAATTTGAAGAAATCATGATCGTCGGGGATGGTATGTGAGACCAAAAACTAGATTATTTCATTATAAGATTGTGAAAAAAATATTGTCAAGTATGTCAAAAAAAATGATTTCATTTATTTTTTTAGACAATTTTTTGCAAAAAAAATTTAGCTGTTTGTATGGCGTAAATGTGACATGGAAATTTTTTAATTTGTTATAGTTTTTGAAATATTTTTGGAATTTTGAAAAAAGTTTGTATTTTTGATTTTGTAATAATTTTTGGAATATTTTTAGAATTTTGAAAGAAATATGAATTTGTGATTTTGTAATATTTACGCTAAATGGAGAGGTTTTTGAGTAGTTTGCTGATTGTATCATCTTTTCACTAAATTATGTTAATTTATGATCTGTTATAATTTTCCGGTATCGTATTGATGTTTCGTGTTAGCTTTGTAATAAATTTCTAAACAGAGATAAAAAAATACTTGTACTTTAACAAAGAGTTATGTTTGATATACATCGCTGCCCAAAACTAAAAACCATGTCCTCATAAAAGTTTTTTGCCGAAAACTATATCACAATCCTTAACCAAAACCGAAGTCTTGATATCTCAGAGCTTGAGATTTCAGCCACTCCATATTTTGCATTTGATTTCAATGACGAACTGTTTACGGAAACGTCGTGTGATTATGAATGGGTCTTTATATGGGGTTTGTAAGCCGATACGTATTATTTCAACCCTAACAAAGACCTAGTTGCAGTTTTCTAGTGGAAGCGGTCCTACAATATCGGAATGGGTGTGTTCGAATCGACTTTGTGGAATTTGGAATTGTCCGGTTGAACTTTTTGTATTACGTTGAACCTTAGCGCGTTGGTAAGATAAAAAAGTTTTTGTCCAATGGTTTATATCTTTGTTGATACATGGTCAAAAATATCAAGCTGTAATTAATTATCAAGCTGTACAACAGGATGTAAAAAATTGTGAAAAGCGTTGAAGATAGTTTTTGTAATGATTCTTCGATGTATGAGCGATTTTTCGCCTTTGATGTTTTGCATACTATTTCTAAACCTGAAGGTTTAAAATAGCTCTAGTTTCATTGATGAACTAGCGTGAAATATAATCAAGAAGTTTGTTTTTTCTGCAATGATGATAGCATCGTAGTCGAAGTGAGTCTGCACGAGATAATGCATCTGAGATTGTGCTATCTTTACCTTGCACATGCTCGATATCAGTAGTAAATTGACTTATTAAATCTAAATGGCGATATTGCCTTAGGATTGCGTTTCGTTTAAGATTGTATCGCGCGTTTTAGAATCTTGTGGTTGGTGTAAAGTGTGAATTTGCGACCCTTGACATAATACGTGAAGTGTTTTATAGCGAAGTAAGTTGGAAATAGCTCTCTCTCTCGCAAGTAGCGAGCATTTAATTTCAGCATCAGAAAGTTTCTTCGATAAGATTCAATTCAATTCAATGCAAGGTTTAAAAAAAAATAATAAAAATAAAATAAGAATCCCAATTGTTCCCACAAAT
This sequence comes from Diogma glabrata, assembly GCA_963693315.1. NCBI lineage: Eukaryota > Metazoa > Arthropoda > Insecta > Diptera > Cylindrotomidae > Diogma > Diogma glabrata. The sequence continues at coordinate 454,385,441 of OY856186.1, read as the reverse complement.
CATTGTTACGTAGTTGTAATACTACTCCGACAGCAATGTTCGATGCATCCGTAGTGACTGTATTTAAAATCGTTACGTGGATGCACTAACAACGTGATATTTCCAAATGCAGTTTTTAGCTTGGTGAATGCGAGTTGACATTCGTTTGGCCTAGTGAAATTATTCGAAGTTTTTGGCTTTTTAAATAAAACGGCAAAGTGTGTATGAATTGAAGCGTCTGTTTCAGCTAGTTTTGAAAAGAAAAAATTATAATAATTTAACATGCGGATGAATCGCTGAATACGTTGGATTGATATTGGTGCTGGGAACGCCATAATGGCATTAATTCGTTCTTGAGAAGGCAGATTACCATTAAGTGTTATCGAGTGGCTGATCAGATCGATAATGTTTACGCCGAAAATACATTTTGAACTCATTATAAAAACGCCAAACTCGCTGTGCTTCTGAAAAAGTTGTTCCAGATGAAGTTTGTGTTGTTCCTCATTTTTCGATGCCACTAAAGTATCGTCGAAGTAAACAAATACGAAGTCAAATCTTGAACAATTTTAATCTCGAACGCTACAACATTTATGCAGCATTAAGTAAACCGAGTTTACCCGGTATTCGGGTAAACTCGAAGAAGCCAAATAAAGTTGTGATTGCTGTCTCATGAATATCTTTATTCAATACTAGCATGAGATGGTAAAATCTTACAAGATCAATTTTCGAAAAAAATTTGCAAACGCATACAAATTCATCGAAAAATTTTGTATGTGCGGTATTGGATAGCGATCAGAAATCGTTAACGCATTTAATCGGCGATAATCTTCATACGATTTTCAGTCGAGATCTTTCTTTCTAATCACATGGCTGGCGGGCATGATACGGAAGAAGAAGAAATACGACAAATTCCTAATTCAACCATGTGTTGAAATTCGGAAAATGCTGCTTTTTGACGAATTTCGTCCAGTCTGCGTCTGCTTGGCCTTGGTAGGTAAGTGTAACAATATGATGTACCTCGTTATGTTTGACCGGTAACTTGTAGTTTTTGACTCTGCTGTTAGGGATGAAAACTTCTTTAGTAGCAGGTCGTATTTGTTGTTGATCGTGAAATGAATATGGGAGTAGGCGTATCTACGTTAACCATTGTGGCATCGATTGACATCCGGGTAGCTTAATCAATCAGCTGTTTTAGTTTGAGATCGACAAGTAGACCAAATTTGCTAGAAAGTCAGTGACAATGATCGGACGATTCACTTGCGCTAGTGCGAAAGCGTATGGGAATGTTCGTTTAAGGCCGATGTCTACATGTAGGGGTTTTGTTCCGTAGGTATTTTTATTGTTCCATTGGCAGCTGATGGAACTAGATCTATATTGATTTAGAGCTATTTGCTAGTATTATTTTTGTTTTCACTGGGGGCACCAAATTGTCTGCTCCTGTATCTTTTAGGAAGGTCTGTTAAGCTCATTGTAGATAAATAGTCGGTAGCTTTAAGTTTCATTTATAGCCAAAATAGCTTCTGGTTTTACTTATTTTTTATTTTGCTGAAGTTCATTTATGAAATCGACTGCTTAAATGATCATGTTATGCTCTGCATGTCTGTCTTTCCGTACTAAATGTGTGACGGTATGGCACACATGACCCATTTGATATGTACGAGGAGCTGAACTATTTCGAGCTTTAGATCTTGGGTGAAAACTAGAAGGAGAAGCACTGAGATGTACAATTTGCGTGTGGAACTGACGATTTCTAAACGTGTTTTGACCTTTCTGCGCTAGTTTTCTAGGTTGGGTTTCGACTTTAGCAAGGCAATCTTCCACTGTTCCCATTTTGTCGTCGTTGATAAAACAAAAAGTCAACGAACGTTATATGAACGTAACCCCAAAAAATTGATATTCATAGAATGTGCAATATTTCTATTACAGTCAACTATAATAGAAATATCATATATTCTATTAATTCACACAATAGTGCTGTCTAATGTTAAAACATTTCCAATGGAGGCTAATGACAGTTGAGAATTCAACTTAAGTAAATAGAGCGCTGATGAAGTTTCAACTTCAAAATATCATCGCATTGGTGCCGAAGTGGATAGCGTGTCTGCCAAAGGATTTGAACTCGTTCTGGCATTGATGAAGTTATGAGTTTGAATCCCAACCGAAGCACGTAAAAGAGAAAAACAGAGTTTTTTTATGATTATTTCCAACAATATCTTTGAAGTAAAAAAATTCAAATTATTTCCTTAGTTACTTGAGTTTAATTGCTTACAAAAATCCCGAATAATTAAAATTCCTCAAAATGTTGTCTAATACGCAAGCGCATATGTGACAATAATTGACAAAGTGTCACTCATTTATTTCGCATTGATGGAAAGCAATGAATAATGACTATACACTCGTGACTGAGAATGTTGACTATAATAGAAATATTACACATTCTATGAATTCACACTATAGTACTGTCTAGAAATTTTATGGAAAAATTCCCCAAAAAAATTCAATGATTTGTGGCACAATGGTTCATGATTATCTATTTGTTTTTAATATACATAATCCTCTTGATCTGGCAAATGATCGAGTATAAATAGTAGTAAATAGGAAAATTTTCTATCTTGTGATTCTACTTTTATTATCTCTGTCATCGTACATAAATTAAAATTTCCCTATCATCTCATCTCAATATAAAATGCAAGTCAACCCAGTTCCATACATCTTAATAAACAATTTCTCTACAACAACAGTAAATAGTTCTATCATCCATAAATTTGAACAACCGTATTATATCTACATATAATAATGATTAGGATTTAAAAAAAAATCCTCATCATTTATGTAAACAGAAACATGTATTATTAATTGATGTGTGACGCAACTGTGTGACGCAACAAATCGATTAACTGAGAAATGTTTTTTTTGTTGAAATGTATTTTAATTTTATCCCAGAATCAAAAAAATTTAACAAATTATTAACGAATTTCTTAAAATATAAATATTCTTATTTTAGAGAAAAATCGAAATAGACCGTCGTTACAGTATGTCCATTATTCAAGCTTGGTAAATTTTCTCCACCCATTTAAAACACTAACAGTATTGATCTAGAATTCTTTGAGGATATTAAATTGGCATAATTCGCTAGAGTGAGAACCAGATTTACCGTTGCGGATAGGAGAGAAATTGATATATTATGGTTTGGTTTAAATTTGTTTTAAACCATAAACCACAAATTTCAAACCATACTTCCGTTAGATATGAAACATGATATCATTTTTTTAAAGCTCGGTGAGCGCTGGATGTAGATTATTTGGATTTTCAGGAGATGGTGTAGTACGAGTTCTTACGTTATTCTGTTTTTAATATTTTTTATATCACAAGAAACAATATTTTTAAATCATTAAAGTTAGATTTGGGTTCACCAGAGCACCACTTAGGATACACAAAAACTTACACTGTACAAAAATTAAATTTGTCAACACTCTCTGTCGATGAATTCTGAATTCTTTGGAACTACCGACTTCTCTAAAATCATTTTTGATACGACGCTGTTTATTCAGGTAAGAAATGCATTTTTTCTTTGGTGATGGTGTAGGTAGACAAAGTATTCAAGCTACGCCTACCCTTTGATTTCGTCTTCTACATGCTATAGCTCTTTTCACAAGAGAATAAAACTTGATATGTATGATCAGGTGATTTATGTTTTAAAAAGTTTTAAGTGGTTTTTATTTCTGGCAAATCAAGATGGATGGATTCCTAATTATCATTGTTGTCTGTGAGCTATCGGATACACTCGATTTGAAGTAATTCAACGATTTGAAGTTTGTATGGGGAAAAGCAAGCAGAAGCAGCTATATATTGGATGTACATAGATGAGTTCCGTGAACATACTTGAGACCTAAAGGTCCTATCCAAAAGATCTGATTTTTTTTTAATTTTTAAATAAAATTTGTTTAGTTCAAGAATTAAAACAAAGCAAAAATCATATAATTAGAAAAATTTTGCTCGTATTGGTAATATTTATGAATTCAAGATAAGTAGTAAAAAAAATTTTGTTTTTTGCCGGCGTTCATGCTCTTGTAGGAGCGTTGCTAGGCTTATCAGCTTTGAATATTCACCACGGTCATTTGCAACAGCGACATAATTAACATGGCAGCCGATTTTTTAAGGTCGTTTATTACGTCAGTCTTCCATTGTAGTCGTGGTCTACCTCGCGATCGCCCACTCCCTGAGGTGCTAACGTACATTTTTCTAATCATTCCAGACTATGAATCGACTGGTAGAACATGCCCAAACTAAGCAAAAATGTAGCGTAGGATCTTACGCTCAAATACAGATAAATGCGGTTCGTCATTTTGTGTAAGAGTCCACGTTTGTGACCCATATATCACAGCCGGTATAATCAATGTCTTGTATAACTTGAGCTTGGTTAGTTAATACATACGGTGATCCAAGGAGAAAGTTCGATTACCTAAGTAGTAAAAATTAGGGTTAGTTAAATTACTGATAGTAGAAAGATTATAGAAAAAACGAAAATATTTCATTGTATATATTTGTGATTAAAAAAAGAACAAATTTTGTGTTTCGGTTGGTAAATTTATTTAGGAATCGAATATAAATTTAAATACAATAAAATACAATAAAAACTGTCTTTGAAATAATTTATGTATGTTTGTATCGTCCATGTTAACAAATTATCGTCGTATAAAAGGAAATTGGTTCTGTGAATTTTCTTTTGTTTTCGATAAAGTGTCGGTTTGTAACTGAGTGTGTTCTTTGTTGTAACCTTAATGAAAGTTCTTTGTTATAACCCTCAAACAACGTACAATATTTAATTATTTTCCTGTATCAGAAATAACGGGTAAATTAAGACTTACTGAAATACCGATAACGTGAATAATTTTGTTTTATATTATCGTGTTTGTTTCATCAATTTTTTTCAATAAAATATAACACAAAGCCCGCATTCAACATCAAGTATAACAATTCTACTAATGCCAAATATTTTTGTTTCATCAGTCAACATAAATCAGTCAAATATCTATCAATTGCCAACATTAGATTTTTTACCAGCATTCAATATTAAGAATTTCAATTTTACAGTGACCAGCTGTGCGTCGTGTTGTTGCTTCATGTTCAACTATCGCTTTTTCATTTGGTGCAACAAATTCAGTTTTCTAAGATATGAAGGATGATAGGCTAAACGAAAAGAAGGGGGTGAGAAGTTGGATCTGGATCTACCTATGAGGTGAGTGACGTATATATAATTCTTTCTTATGTTTATATTTTTTTTATAAATTTTTTGTGCGCCATTATGTTGCATATAGGAACGAAGACTGTCAACAAGTATCCCCTTCACCTGTATTCATTTGATCAATTTACTCAGTTTTATTGTCATTTTTCACTTGAAGACTTATTTCAATCGATTAGTTTTATATGGGTGATCAGCCTATAATTTTCCCAATTTATCAACTATATTAGTTTACTGTGGGTTAATCGTAAAAACGGTGTGTTGATGGTTGTTAAGGTTTTTCTTTGACTTAGATGGGGATTCGAGCCCGGTTCGTCCGAGTTTGAAGTCCAGCGTGCTACCACTAGGTCACTCAACACACTTTTATTGATAAAGTATGCAGTTTATTTATAAATGCAGTATGGTATTGGTGTGGCTGTGACGGCCTTGGCTTCTTCGATGCTATGGTTATGAGTTATGACAATCTCATCCGCTTAATTTTTCTTGATCTGTCTTTTCTTTCTCAAATGCGTGCATAGTGGTTAATTTGTGTTGGTTTGGAGGACGTTCATTTTCGTATCCACATGACTTTCGCTAGTTGGAATGAAAAATCTTCGGCGCGCAGTACTCCGATTGCTTCCTGTTGATATTTTTAGAACCTATTTCTAGTCTTCATTACACTCTCTTATACAAGACAAAAAACTCCATCACCACTAGAGAGACATAATAAAGGTAATTTTCCATATGGATTATGAGGAGCAGATCAATTATCAAAAACCTTAAAAGGTCTTGTTCTTCAGCTTACTATTTTTAGTAACAGATCGGTTAGTCTGAAAAAAATTATCCAGAAAAGTTGTAAAATATCTTATTACAGCTCTTTATTAACGTTTGGTGGTGTCATGATTCCAATGATGGATAAGGAAGAGATTAGGACTGTATTTTTGAGGTGGCATATTCACCTAGCGTTATGTGGTTGAAGACAAGAAGTAACAGCAGGTTGATACTCCAAGGACTACGGAATCGACTCTAGTAAGTAAACTCTTTTTATTAACATGCACTACTAGGCGAGGAAATAAAGCACAAAAAGGAAAGGAAAGTTTGTGAACATAGCCACTTTTCGGCCAAAAAACTCTGGTGTACCTAGGGGCCAGGGTGGGCTATATACACCTCATCTCCTTGAACTTTCCATAAATTCAGCTCGAAGTTGATCGAAGCTCGTTACTCGGGGGTTTTGGGGTCGCTGGAGACAAATATGATGTCGGCGATGACCCTTGGAGTAATTACCTAGGGCCCAGGGCGGGTATCTCTAGTTCCTCTCCTGCAACTTTCCATTAATTCAGCTCGAAATTGATCGATGCTCGTTACTTGGAGGTTTTTGGGGTCCCTGAACACGAATATGTTGTCGGTGATGACCCTCGGAGTACCTACGGCCCAGGGCGGGTGTGTCTCACTCATTTTCTGGAACTTTCCATAAATTCAGCTCAAAATTGAACGAAGCGAAAGTGTAAATTGAAAAAAATAAAACGTTTGTATTATAAAGACTTTACGGCTTTTTTTCCTTTATTATATTCGTCGAATAAATAAGATATAAATAAATAAGATTGTAACAAACAGATGGAAACTCTTTACTCCAGGATTTTTAAGCTCACTGAAGCTCGAGCCTTAGGTGCTCCGGGGGTCATCATCGACTTAGTATTTGTGTTCAGCGGCCCAAAACCCCCCGAGTAACGAGCTTCGATCAATTTCTTGCTATATTTATGGAAAGTTCCAGAGGTGTATACAACCCGCCCTGGCCCCTAGGTCTTCCGAAGGTCATCGCAGACATCATATTCGTGTTCAGGGACCCCAAAAACCTCCGAGTAACGAGCATCGATCAATTTCGAGCTGAATTAATGGAAAGTTGCAGGAAGGCCAGAGAAGGCCAGAGTAACGAGCTTCGATCAATTTCGAGCTGAATTAATGGAAATTTCCCGGAGATGAGTGAGACATATCCGCCCTGGGCCCTAGGGTCATCGCCGACATCATATTCGTGTTCTGAATTTATGGAAAGTTCAAGGAGATGAGGTGTATACAACCCGCCCTGGCCCCTAGGTACACCAGAGGTTTTTTGCCGAAAAGTGGCTATGTTCACAAACTTTTCTGACGGCTTCTTGAATCGAATGCAAAAAACCGCATCTCGATCCATCTTACTCTGCCAATTTGCTTAGGTTTAGTGCTTTATTTCCTCGTCTATACATACACATCATCCTATATTTCTCAAAAATTTGAAAATGAGTTCTCTTCTTGTAAAATGTATTTTCGGCTAAATAGCCAACATTAATTGAGTACCAGGTAATCGATGTTTGTTTATTTTAGCCCAAGGGTCTTGGCCTATCGAACAGAAATAAACTTTCCGATCTAATGCATAATCTAGTGTTTGACAGAATTGATTTTATCTCTTAAGCACATGGTGCCGTAAAACTAAGAACGAGTTTAATATTTCAATAAGTGCACCACCAAAATTTATTGTTATGAATAAAAAATCAATCCCTTTCTAGCCAAAAATATTCGTTTATATTCGTATGGTGGGTTAATGACGAAAAACCAGAATTACTTAACATTTTCTATTATGTGATGCTGCCATCATACGCCACAGAAATCATTTTCTTAAATAATTTTTCATGAAATAATAGTATTAGTATTTTAAAGAAGCGTTTTTGTTTTCATAATGGTAAAAACTTAATCGGAATATGAAACTAACTGTATAGCCTATATAACAGAAAATCGATGTAACGATAAAACAAATTGTACTTATCCCATTTAAAAGTCCAACGCATTCAACAGATCATATGTCCTTATTTCATGTTTACATAAACAATAGCTACCCTTAAAAATAAATTTAAGTCTATTAAATTTATAAATAAAATATATAAATATGTATCATGAATCTACCGTTTCTTTTTCTTGTGAATATTATTTTGTTGTTGTTTTTTATCCATTCTCCTGTTCCTCCTTGTCTTGTGACATGTGTTGATTCCTGTTATATTAAAATAAAAGACAGTTGTATGATACCGTATTTTTTGTATTAATCTAACATAACCTTTTTTATATTTTCGCATCCACAAAATACTAATATTTTAGGGTGAGTTTGAATGTAGCTAGACTATGTAAAAAAAATAAACCAAAGCCTAGTGTAATACGTGCGTTTAATATAAACTACTTTTCCAATCACCCTGATATAAACATTAAAAAATATTTAAAGAAAACCTTTTCATTTTCAGTAAATTTAGGATTCTGTTGCCCGTATTTCAGATTTTCTCTCCCCTATCGATTTATCCAAAAAAAAAAAAAAAAAAATTAAATAAAAAAAAAAGGATCAAGATTTTATTTAATTTTAATTTTATTTATTTTATTTTATTTAATAAAATCACCTTTCAAAATAAATAAATATTAAATGTTGAAAAGTTTTGTTATTATGTTTTTAGTATTGGCAGACTATAAAATTCAATTTGTTAAGAATTTTAAAGATTGATTTTGAAAGGTGGCTGTTATTTTGCTCCTTTATGAATAAGAATTGTGCAGCTGGAATTATTTATTATATATCAAAGTAACCGTTAGAAAAATAAATCAATTATTTGTATATATGATTATTGATTTGTATTTAAAGTATTATGAAAAATGTCGTCACAATAAAGCAGACAGAATGAAGAATCGGATTCTGTGTTTTTTCTCGAGAATTTCTTTCCATTCTACATATTATTCTTTGATTTGCAATTACTCTAATTTTCAAACTCTGACAAGTATTCATAAAATAATACACACAGCAAATAACTTTCACTTTCCTTACAAAATCCTTATTCAAATCAAAGTTGACAAAATTAATACCTTTCTAGAACAAAACCAAGCAATTAAAACACTTTTACAGATTATACCTATTGTTTATTTATTTTTGACCATAATTTCAAATCCCATTCATCATCAGACATTAGCATCCCAAAAAAATTTTAACTTAAAAGTAAAAGGTGTAAACTCTTCTACCAATAACAATACATAAAACTAAAAATCAACAAATCAGAATAATATTTTCTCTTCCTAACTAAAATAAAATATTTTCAGGTAGATAGACAGACAAGGGATGTAGATTGTAGACAATCCAAATACAAAAAATACCGCAATTTTCTTTAACCCAACTATTAGCAGACAAAACAGAAGCTTGATGATAGATTTAACAAAACAAAAAAAAAATACTGGCACGTGGGCAAAAAAACAACAGAAAAAGAAAAAAGGATTTCTTTTGTGCTATTATGTCCTTCAAGTGTTTTCATAACTTATTATTCTTTCCGGTTGAGATTTGATTGTCGTGCATGTAAATTTTTCATTTTTTGAATTGCCAATTGATAGGCGATAAGGCGATTTATTTGTAATGAAGTAAGAGGCAAAATATAATGGGACGAAACCGCCGGTTTTAAGGTCTCCAGATTTCGGTGTGTGACCTGTGTAAGAAATGAAAATTTGGTTTTATAGAAATAAAAATAATACTGATATGGTGCAGTTATTTTAGCTTAGGACAAAGTACAACCGTCGCCCATATCATCGAAATGTTCTTTTACTTAGTTAGACTACTTTTGAATCAAAACGACGAGAAATGTTATCAAAACAAGTGGTGATAAGCTTTTGAAAATTTTCTTATGAATATAATACTACGGAATACAAATCGAAGTAATAATATCTGCAACACAACAACTACAAGTTCAATATACATTGATATAGTATTACTTATTATCTAGCCATTCGAATGATATCCGTATATATTATAGCATAATTATTTTGCAATTGCTCAACCAAAATATGAATGTAGAGCGCAACAGTCGAATAATTTGTATAAAATCATTGTGTTTCTGTTTTTGCAGATTCAGAATTTTTTGTTGTTGATAAATCATAAATTATTGCCACTAGAGGAATTTCATAAATGTATATTGTATTTTGGTTATATTTAATTTTTTTTGTTATTTGTTTCACTGGCCATGTTTGGAATGTAGTTGAGTGTGGAAATGGTTGAAAACGAATTCTATTTTTTCACACAAAACCAATTAGTTGGGAGCTAGATTTTAGAGAAAATCTCCAAATCACATTTATTTGGATGTATTTATTAAAATGAGGTCAATTCCGGGTACCACTTTTAATTTGTCAGATATTCAAATTTTTAAAGGTTGTTCTTCTCCTATAGCCGAGGAAATAAAGCACAGAAATAGGCCAAACCTAAGCAAATTTGCAGAATAAGATGGATCGAGATGCGGTTTTTTGCATTCGATTCAGGAAGCCGTCAGAAAAGTTTGTGAACATAGCCACTTTTCGGAAAATGCATATTGCACCCGTGCATAAGAAAAATGCATTTTTTAAAAATGCATTCAGAAATCTAATTAAAAAATTCTTTCACGAACGATTGCTGTGTGCTCCCAACAAACATTGAAAAAATGATGACACAGTAAATAGGGGTTCGGGAGGCCCCGTACCACTTATCCCAATATTGTCCAAAAACTAATCAGTTTCTTGTCATTTAAGTCTTCATTTTTTTTCAAAATGTCATTAGAATTGATTAATGAATGAAGTCTGTATGCTCCCAACAAACTTTAAAAACAAAGTGTGAAAAGTCAGCAGTTGTATGGTAGACCCCCCGCCACTTTGATCAATGTGTCCCAAAAGATGATAATTGTCTTCTCACAATAATTGAACCCTTTTCCATAAGTTTCATTATAATCACTTCATTATTGTAGGCTGTAGTGTGCATAAAGACACCGAAAAAACTTCAAAAATTTACAAAAAAAAAATTGCGACGCTGATGCATAGGCTGACTTCACCACAGCTCTGGAAACATAGTGTTCTGGATATATAATGAGCTAATATCCATAAAATACTTTAATTAAAAGCTAACCAATATTATGGACTTCGTAGTTCTAATAATAAAAATATTAAAGCAGGCAGTAGTATCCCAACAAACATAAATTCTGTTGTACGAGAAGAAGTAAAAAAAATTTTATCGGAAGTGAAAAAGCAGAAGTAAGGATGCAGAACTGTTGTAAACCGTACTATACTAAATGTGTATGTACCAAATTTCATCCAACTCGATTATCAGGTACAAAAGTTATTGAGCTTCCAAAATAATAGGTGCTTGGAGGACCCCCTACCACTTTGTTCACTATCGCTAAAAAAACTAATCAGTTCCTTGCCATACGTATTTGCATCTTTTTGCAAAGTGTAATCAAAATTACTTAACGAACGAATGTTGTACGCTTCCAACAAACATTGAAACAATAAACAGGTGTTCGGGAGGACCCTACCACTTATCCCAATATTGTCCAAAAACTAGTCAATTCTTTGTCAATAAAACCGTTATCTTTTTTCAAAGTGCCATTAAAATTGATTAATGAATGAAATCTGTATTTTTTTTTTTTTTTTTTTAATAAAATGTGTTGTGTAATAGGGTTTAAAATATGTGTCACAACAACACATAAATACCTTTTAAGACCTAGGTCTAGACCTGGGTCCCACAACAACTGGAGTTCTAAGGTGTAGATTAACGCTTTTTTTAAACATCTGGGGGTTGAAGCCACCTGAGACTAAGTGTTCCGGCAAACTATTCCATTTGTACGCAGTTCGGACAAAGAAGTCTCTCTGCGATCTGCCAGTATGACAGCGCGGGATCTTTACCGTTTCACTGGTTGCGGCAGCCGATTGCCGAGTGGAACGGGGGTAAGAATAAGTTTGAGGCATGATGCCACTGATTTCATCTGAGCACTGCTGATGACGATATTTGTAAAAAACAACGAGGTCAGCAACAGTGCGACGATGTTGTAGGGAATCAAGTCTTGATGTCAAAGTTCGATCACCCACAATTCGTATAGCTCGCTTTTGAACAGAGTCCAAGAGGGCCAAGATGGAAACAGAGGCAGCACCCCAAACTTGACAGCAGTACTCCATACAGGGACGAATATAGGACTTATAAACATGGAGCAATTGGTATGGAGTAAAAAATTTTTTGCATCTATTTAGGAGGCCGAGTTTTTTAGACGCGCTTTTTGCCATCGCCATTACATGATCGTTCCAGAGTAGGTCATTTAAAACTGTGACACCCAATAAACGAATGCTTTTACATTCACCTATTGGTTCATCACACATACTAAATAAAATATCTTTGGGGAACTCGGTCTTTAATCTGGAAACAATCAACAGCTGTGTTTTGGTGGAGTTGAAATTGACAAGGTTTTGGTCACCCCAGTCGGCGACTTTATTCAGGTCTTTATTCAAGTTTATGGCAGCGTCTCTCCGGGCAGGATTAATTCGTTCGTGCATTTTACCTTTTGAAGGAAGGGGCTCGAACGACTTGTGCAGAGTACTATCATCTGCAAAACTATTTATTGGATTACTGGTGATTTTCAACAATTCGTTGATATAAATCAAAAATAGGGTTGGAGACAATACTGAGCCTTGGGGTACACCAGCGTTAATTAGTTTAGACTCAGAAGAAAATCCGTTTAAGGTTACCGAAATGTATCGGTTGGACAGAAAATTTTGAATCAGCTTCACAACATTGGAATGAAAACCGTACGCTCCCAACAAACTTTAAAAACAAAGTGTGAAAAGTCAGCACTTGTATGGTATATCCCCCGCCACTTTGATCAATGTGTCCCAAAAGATGATCCATAAGTTTTATCATAATTACTTCTGTATTGTAGGCTGTAGTGTGCATAAAGATACTGAAAAAACTGCCAACAATTAAAAAAAAATTTTTTGCCGGAAGTAAAAAACCGGAAGTTGGGATGCAGAATTTTTGTAAATCATACTAAATGCTTATGTACAAAGTTTCATCCAATTCGCTTATCAGGTACAGATGTTATTGAGCTTTAAAAAAAAAACAGGTGTATGGAACAGCCCCCACCACTTTGTTCACTATCGCTCAAAAACTAATCAGTTCTTTGCCATACATGTTTGCATTTTTTTCCGAAGTGTCATCAAAATTGGTTCACGAACGAATGCTGTGTGCTCCCAAAAACATTGAAAAAATGATGACACAGTAAACAGGTGTTCGGGAGACCCCGTACCACTTATCCCAATATTGTCCAAAAACTAATCAGTTCCTTGTCATTTAAGTTCCCATCTTTATCTTCGTTCTCATTAGAATTGATTAATGAATGAAGTCTGTATGCTCCCCAAAAGTCAGCAGTTGTATGGTAGACCCCCGCCACTTTGATCAATGTATCCTAAAAAATGATATTATCTTCTTACACTAATTGGAACCCTATTCCATAAGTTTCATCATAATCACTTCATTATTGTAGGCTGTAGTGTGCATAAAGACACTGACAAAACTTCAAAAAAGTACAAAAAAAAATTTTTTACCGGAAGTGAAAAACCGGAAGTTGGGATGCAGAACTATTGTAAAGCGTACTACATACTCATGTATCAAGTTTCATCCAATTCGCTTATCAGGTACAGAAGTTATAGAGCTTTCAAAAAAACAGGTGCTCCAGGGACCCCCCACCACTTTATTCACTATCGCTCAAAAACTAATCAGTTCTTTGCCATACATGTATGCATCTTTTTCCAAAGTGTGATCAAAATTCGTTCACGAACGAATGCTGTGTGCTCCCAACAAACATTGAAAAAAGTGTAACACATTAAACAGGTGTTCGGGAGGACCCCCACCACTTATTCCAATATTATCCAAAAACTAATCAGGTCTTTGTTACTGAAGTCTCCATCTTTTTCCAAAGTGTCATTAAAATAAATTTATGAATGAAGTCTGTATGCTCCCAACAAACTTAAAAAACAAAGTGTGAAAAGTCAGCATTTGTATGGTAGACCCCCCACCACTTTGATCAATGTGTCCTAAAACATGATAATTATCTTTTCACACTAATTGGAACCCTATTCCATAAGTTTCATCATAATCACTTCATTATTGTAGGCTGTAGTGTGAATAAAGACACTGAAAAAACTTCAAAAAAGTACAAAAAAAAATTTTTACCGGAAGTAAAAAACTGGAAGTTGGGATGCAGAACTATTTTAAACCGTACTACATACTCAGGTACCAAGTTTCATCCAATTCGCTTATCAGGTACAGAAGTTATATAGCTTTCAAAAAAACAGGTGCTCCAGGGACCCCCACCACTTTGTTCACTATCGCTCAAAAACTAATCAGGTCTTTGTCATACATGTTTGCGTCTTTTTCCAAAGTGTCATCAAAATTCATTCACGAATGAATGTTTTATGCTCCCAACAAACATAAAAACTTTGTGGAAAAAACCACCTGTTGTATGGTGGACCTCCCAACCCTTTATCCAATGTGCTCCAAAAGCTGATAAAATCTTCCTCATGTTATTTAAAAGCTTTTCGCAACGTTTCATGAAAATCGATCGGTAATTGTAGGCTACAGTGGGGATAAACACCTGAAAAAAAAACTTTTTAACCGGAAGTGACAAACCGGAAGTTGGTATGCAGAAATATTGGAAACAGTACTAAAACCTTATATACTAAGTTTGAATGAGATCATAGCCCGGGATCAGAAGTTATTCAAGATTTAAACTTAGAGGTGTTCGGGAGACCCCCCGCCATTTTGTTCAAATTTGAAATGAATACAGATCTTCTATTTTCAAGTGAACTTGTATCATTTGCCAAAGTTTCATCAAGATCCTATGCAGAAAACTCACCCACCCACCCGCCCACCTACACACAGGCGTACACCAAATTTTTTTTGGCTATTTAGATAGAGGATGGTCCAATACAAAAGAAAAAATAAAACTGGGGTATGTAAGATTTTTTTTTTCACGATAGATTGCATTACTTCACACAATTTAAAATTGTGGTGAAGTTAAAATTCATAACTTGGTCAATGATCACAGAAATAGAACCATTTTTGTTATTCAGAGTTTTTCAAGACCGCTGAACACAAATATGATGTCGGCGATGATCTCCGGAGTACCTAGAGGCCAGGGCGCGTTATATGCACCTCATCTCCTGGAACTTTCCATAAATTTAGCTCGAAATTGATCGAAGCTCGTTACTCGGGGGTTTTTGGGGTCGCTGAAAACGAATATGATGTATGCAATGACCTTCAGAGTACCTAGGGGACATGGCGGATTAAATACACCTCATCTCCTGGAACTTTCCATAAATACAGCAAGAAATTGATCGAAGCTCGTTACTCGGAGGTTTTTGGGGCCGCCGAACAAAAAATATTGCGTCGATGATGACCCCCAGAGTACATAGGGCTCGAACTTCATTGACCTTAAAAATCTTGCAGTAAAGAGTTTCGATCTGTTTGTTACAATCTTATTTAGTTATATCTTATTTATCCGACGAAGATAATAAAGGAAAGCCGTATAGTCTTTATAATTCAAATGTTTTATTTATTTCGATTTACACAATTTATTCATTTTCTTCGACGTTCGTGCACTTATTTTCTTCATCAAGAAAATCTTCGTCCAGATTTTCTTAAAATAGTGATTCCGCAAATTTTTTCATGTTCGTGCAGTTTGACCCTGCACAATTTTTAGATGCAATATTTCAAGCTAATCCGTGCTTTCGGCATCCACAAGAATTACCACAGTTTGTTTTGCATGCACAAAATATTAAGCTCATAATATGGGGTGGGCCGGGTGGCTGAGTCATTCTTATTGACACCAAGGAATTGTCGATCAGCTCCCAGTGGGGTCCAAGAAAAAAAAATTTAGAAGATATGACGTAAAAATTTTTTGTTAAACACTTCAATAATAAAAAAAAATATAATAATCGAGTTTTAATTATGGACATTTTCAAGATTGGAGTTAAATATACCCGCCCTGGGCCCCAGGGACTCCGAGTGTCATCGCCGACATCATACTTGTGCTCAGCGACCCCAAAAACCCCCGAGTAACGAGATTCGATCAATTTCGAGCTGTATTTATGGAAGGTTCCAGGAGATGAGGTGTATGTAACCCATCCTGGCCCCTAGGTACTCCGAAGGTCATGGCAGACATCATATTCGTGTTCAGCGGCCCCAAAAACCCTCCGAGTAACGATATTCGACCAATTTCGAGCTGAATTTATGGAAAGTTCCTGATGATGAGGTGCATATAACCCACCCTGGCCCCTAGGTACTCCGAGGGTCATCGCCGACATCATATTTGTGTTCATCGGCCCCAAAACCCTCCGAGTAACGATATTCGACCAATTTCGAGCTGAATTTATGGAAAGTTCCAGGAGATGAGGTGTATATAACCCGCTTTGGCCTCTAGGTACTCCGGATGTCGTCGCCGACATCATCTTCGTGTTCAGCCACCCCAAAAAAAGCGGAATACCAAAAATGGGTCTATATCTGTGATCATTGACCAAGTTATGAATTTTTTTTTAATCAGATCACTGAATGAACTTTAAAAAAATGAATTTTTTTTTATACGCGGGTGCAATATGCATTTGCTGAAGAGTGGCTATGTTCACAAATATTCAGAGCTAGGCCTAGAGACAAGGGTGCCGTAGCAGTACCATGAAAATGCATTTGCTGTTTAAACTTTACTCTTTGGTAACAAGTTTTCTCACGTGTTGGCCATTAATACAATACGGTGTCCATGAATTAAACCAATAACCATGTTTAAGTCTCTGTGATTTATTGATATTAGTTGATCACGCAATAGAGATACTCGCCGAGCATCTGATGTTTGTGCTCGTCTACGCCTATTAGAATAGCTGCAGATGCACGAAGTGAAGCGTTGTACTTTTGTTATAAAAATAAATAGACATATACGGTATCTATTTATCCAAGGGACTTTATTTTAAATGATACTCGAATGAAACGGACTTGTGCGCGGACTCTACCAAGGAAAAATCTCTAATATAACACTAATAATTTAATTTACAAGACCATGATGATCTAAAACAATTAAAAAAATCCCAGCGGCAGGTATATCCGCTAGAAATAAGTAGATTTCGGGGTCAGACGGTTTTGTGTCCAAATAAAATTAGATAAGTCAGATTAGTTTAAATAAAAAATATAAATAGAAACAGAATAATTCCAAAAAATTATCGAGCCAAATTAAATACATTATCCGAACTAACTCCATCAATACAATTTCGGAACAGTTTTATTTAAGTTGGTTTAAACTACTTTTAATAACATATTAAATCCACCAAAGATCAATGAACTACGTCACAACTACAATTATACCATCACACATAATATATGATCAAACATTATCAAACCATTTTATTTCAAAATCATATTTTGTTGTTGTGTTTTTTTGTTCTTATTTAATCTTTTTTCAAACGGTTACTTAGTAAAAAAAATAAAAACAAAAGAGATTTTGATAATTTTTCTATGGTATTAAATGGCTTGATATTTTTTTGCAAGAGGTTCATTATAACGCTTATAAAATGGAACCTTTTGGGTTAGAAAGCTGAAATTTTTTGAGGCTATAGTTGAAAAGTATGTTTAAAAGCTAAGATGAATTTAAATAACATAAACTGAAACATGATGAAAGCATTGCCTTTTGCGTTTGTTTACATTTCAACAGCCCTAGGCTCTCAACCGTTAGATTTAAACTATTATTTTTGAAAATTTTGAAAAGATTTATATTTTAAGTACGTGAAAAAAAGTTTTCAATTATGAGCTTGGCCATTTCAGCTAGATCTAGGACAGCAAAGTTTAGTAAATTTTTAAAACAGCTGATTTTTGAGGAACCTGAAATGCCAAGGTTGTCATCTGGATAAAAATGATAAAAAAAGATTCAAATATACAATATTTTTAAATTTTATCAAAATATTATTATTCAAACGGAAGTTATAGCGCCCTTATTTATTCGACTTTTTAGGCTCTAGCCGCTTAACCGGTACCCGGATATGGCCAGTTCACGAACTTGTCCAAGACATTTCTTGCCGAAACATACACAGAAAATTATTTTGGTGTAGGTCAAAAAATGCGACCGTGAGAGTGCCGCTAAATTCCGTTATACCTCATATCGTTATATATATATATATATATATATATATATATATATATCTGTGGCAATTCAGAATAACCACTTAACTCAAGATAAGTGGTTATTTTGTATTCTATTTTAATAGCTGCCTCTAAGTATCGTTTATACCGTGTCAATTTTTCAACGTAATCGCACTATTTTTGTCCTAGCTATGCACAAAAAACAAAACCACTTATGTTCATTTTAGCTGTTTCTGATTTTTAAAAAAACACTTATTTCAGGTAATGTGTGTATATAATCCGATATAAGTTATATTCATTCAAATTGTGATCATATCTTCGCATATAATCGATTCAGAAAAATCACTTAAGTCAAGATAAGTTCTTATTTCAAATTATTGGAGTGTATTTAGCATTTACATAAGTCTACATAGGTGGTTATTCTAAATGCAAATATGTGTAAATACATCATAAAATATTTTGACATAAGTTTTTGCATGAGTTAAGTTGTTTTTCTAAATTGAAATAAGGTAGAAGTAGTAACTTAAACATAAATAGGTGGTTTACTTAAATTTATTATAAAACAAAAAAATGCAGTTAAGTGTTTTTTCCATATAATATTATTGTTTTATGTACTGTAAGACGTTGAAACTTTGTGTGCAAATAGGTTCAATTGCAATTATAATTAGATAGTGAGTGGTCGTTATTCTTGTCATACGCGTACAATTGTAAGTGAATTCTAACGGTTAGTTTAATAAACAAGTGTGTAAACAAGGAAACTCATGTTGTCTCGCGGGCAGAGAATGGCTATGATGGCCCGGAATAGTATTACTAAAACAAATAATAATAAAACACATTACGATAGTCGAGATAATATAGCAGATTCTTCAAATCCGGGTTCTTCATTTAACCCAACTGTAATAATTGAAATGGACTCTATTCACGAAAATGAAGTTCTATTTACTACAAGTGAAAACAGCGCAACGGACAATGTTGAAGAAGTTTATCTAGGTAAGTATTTATTTGAAAAAGTATAATTGAACAACACTCTTATTCCCATAGTCGTATCACTTCATGCCACACGACTTAGATCTTATTGGCCACTAGATTAAGCAGTCAAAATTGACTAAATAATTGTGTGCAAAATACGCAGAAAACATTTTTTGAAATGTAAGTTGACAGCTTTGTGTAAGGAAATAGTACACAAAGCTATAAAAAGAACAATAATGCGTTTTGTAAACAATTACTTAGTAAGCTTCGATTTAATAATCTAAAGTAACCGCGAGGATCGTCGAATGACGTGCAACGTCTAGGGGAATGCGTTAATGACATTGTTTTATATTAATAGATGAGTCGTTTGATGATAGCGACTTAGACCCTGATTACAGACCTATCTGTCCCTCGGAAGGTGATAGTGAAATGGATGAAATAGCAGAGCAAATAGAACGGAATATTGAATCAAATTGTGAATTAAACGAACATTTACCAACATCGTCAATGTCCGTAAATGAAAATCGTCCATGTATCTCCAAAAGTGCATTACGCAGAGACATACAAATAAAAAGAAATACTGGTGAAAGCTATAAAACCGGAGAGAAAACTATTAAAATACGCGAGTGTCGCCCGTTAGAAATTTGTCGAAAAAACTGTAAATCCAAGGTTTCATTTAAGGAACAAAACGAAATATTTAAAAAATATTGGTCTTTGGGCAAATATGATCTACGTGTTTTATATGCTTCAGAAATTATTACTGTAAATCCAGTAAAAATTAAAACAATTCAAAAAAGTGGTGGAAAACAAAAATTACGAAATTATACATATACTTATCAGTTTAACATCAATGGCAAGCTTACTGACGTATGCCAAAAGTGCTTTCGGTTCACACTTGGAGAAACAGATAATTTTATAAAATCCGTTGCTAATAAAAAGCTCAATTCAACCATGCCAATTAATTTATCCGATGGTCGGGGGAAAAGTGTACCTCCAAACACATTAACCGCTGATGAGATCACTGAAATTAAAAACCACATAATGTCCTTTCCGGCTTATGAAAGCCATTATTCAAGAAGACATACGTCTCAGCTTTATTTTCAATCTGATTTAACCCTCGTAACCATGCATAAACTATATTCTGCATGTCGCCAGAAACCAGTGTCATTATCCAAATATTCACAAATTTTTAAAGGTTTGTACCTTTGTTCAATTATTTGAAAATTATTACAATAACTCAAAACTTTTAATTTATTTTTAGGAATGAATATAAAATTTAAAAAACCACACTTAGATGTATGTAATAAGTGTGAACTTTTTAAGGCCAAACGTAATGTAGCATCTACCGAAGCTGCGAAGCAATCGTTACAAATTGAACAAAAAGCTCATCATGAACTAGCTGAGTCGGGTTATGCAAGTAAGAGATCCGATAAGCTTAAATGCAATTCTTCGGATAACTGTAAACTATTCACTTTTGATCTGCAACAATGCTTGCCCACACCATATATGAAAACTTCAGTATCGTTTTATAAACGACCTCTATGGACTTTTAATCTTACTGTTCATGATTGTGTAAGTAGTCAAACGACATGTTATATGTGGCATGAAGGAATTGGTGGAAGAGGAGGCAATGAAATATCATCGTGTCTTTTGGAACATATTTTACAACTCCCTCCTCAAATCATTTCACTAATTTTCTATAGTGACTCATGTGCCGGTCAGAATAAGAATTCATTCGTTGCTACAATGTTTTCCATTGTTACCACTAACAAAAACTTAACAACAGTAGATCACAAATTTCTGGTACCCGGTCACACTCATATGGAGTGTGATAGTGATCATGCAGTAATAGAAAAAAAAAAGAAAAAAACTTCGGCCAAGATACACCACCCACGAGATTGGTTCCAGTTCGTACGAATATGTGGAGGCAAAAGAAAGTTTATAGTAAACGAGATGAACCAAAGTAAGTTTTTAAATTTTTCCAAAATCGCAAAAACTAAATTTACTTGGAGAAAAAAAAATACAGATGGGGAAAATTTTTATTGGCATAATGTTAAGTGGCTACGATTCACAAATGAGTTTGGAAAATTGTACTATAAATTTAGTTTCGACGAAGAAGAGCCTTTTAAATTATTAAATATAACAAAGCGTGGCGTAAGTCATATTTCGTTAGACAATATACCACTATGTTACAATGAACCTCTAAAAATTAGTAAGGAGAAAAAGATGGATCTTGTTTCTCTTTTGCCTTTAATAGACGAAGAATTTCACAGTTTCTATCATAATCTTGTAAGTGACGAACAAATAAGAAATGTTGACCCTGACCTTGATGATGATAGCAGTGGTGATGAATGTTAAATTAACGTTCCTTATTTAAAGATTAATTGAATTTAAGTATTATTTTGATTGCATATATGAAGTGTATTTTAATATTATAATTTTGAATAAAATTACTATAGCACAACAACTTATCTCGCTTTTCATTTATATTTGAATAGAACATAACCACTTATCTAAGATAAGTAATCAATATATAGGAACTCGGTTTAATAAAACCACTTAACTCAGTAATTTTTAAATTTACCGTTATTTGTATGAAGAATTCACAAATTTCCTTATCTCTTTAAAATTCATACATCAAATACAACAACTTAAAAAAAAAAATTAGGTTAATAACGTCCTAAATTTTTTCACATATTAATTTAAAGTTTGTAACTGGTCTCCTGAAAATTTGCTTAAAAAAACATAAGTGGTTTTTCTGAATTGCCACAGATATATATATATATATATATATATATATATATATATATATATATATATATATATATATATATATATATATATATATATATATATATATATATATATATATATATATATATATATATATATATATAATTTTTTTTTTTTTTGTTTTTCCATCCCCGCTTACCACATATAGTCGTTTGGCATCAAAATTTTTCCGAAATTCCGAGATGAAGCCCATTGCAATAGGTAGATTTTTATATGAAATCTACCTAAAAATTAAAGAACTAAAGAAAAATAAATATAAAATAAACTTAACTTAATTTGTTGAGAGTTGACTCCATGTTTTGATGCCCTGATATTCTAAGCCAAAAAGGTCCCTTAATTTTTCACCTCTCACATAACTTCCTTTATAGTACGAACATTATCAGCGATTGCTGCAGTACATTATTTTTCACAAAAGCACTAGTATATATTACGTTATTCGATTCATCAGGAATCATGCTGATTTTTTTTTGTATTTTGTCAAAATAAGCTTTTTCATATTATTTATCACGAGCACAGTTGACAAAAAAAGAAGATTAATATGTATTTTTAATTACTCTAAACAAGAAATAAGAAGAGTTGATTGCATATATTCTTAGCTCGTCGTGCATATTGATGTAAATAATGCATTTATAATTTATAACGAAACCAGTTTTGTTTAATTTATAACGAAGCAGATTGTTTCATTATTCCATAATATTTTTTCTTGTTTTTCTATTAATTGCAAAACATAAACAGAAAATAGGAACCACCCTTTCATCAACAAATAATCATACCATCTCATCATCTGGTTTATTGAACATATCAATCGGGAGAAAAAAGCAACTCACACAACGAAATGCTTCAGAAAAGAAATTTAAAATGAGCATACATACTTGAAGTTTTCTTTTCTTTTTTGTATGTTTCAATACAACAAAATTATACGAAAAAAAGAATTCATATATTATCATCTCTTTTGTTTCGTTTTAATTAAGTCAAGAGATAATGAAAGAAAATAAATAACATTCGAAACGTTTGTAAAGAGAATCCAAGTATATAACAAAAACAATTATAACCTTGATGTCTCTACAGTGAGTTTAAAATTAGGTACGCTGCCAAATTATAATAAAAAGTTGTTAATAAAAAATACGATGATGTGATATCATAGATGAAAGAATGAAAAAGTGTGGGTTGATTAGGAAGTTAGTCTTTGCTGTTAGTGCAGTTTTTTTGGCTGTTTTAACTTTCAAGCCCTAACTTCCTGTCAACCCATTCCGTAGTAGATTGCAGTCTAACTGTCCGTATCAATTCCGCTATTCATTGCAGATATTACATTATATTTCAATCAGTCTGATGCCTCTTTGATAGCTACAAGTTCAGTCTGAAAGACATTACACTCTACAGTGAGCAGGTAGGCGAAAAGAAAGGTATAGATTTAGTACTTTGCAAAATATTTCACAACCAACTTTCCCATTTAACCTCGACCCATTCTTGTAGAAGTTGACAACACCTGTATGTTTGTCTAGTTCACTTGCCCAATACTCTCTGGTCTGGATGGAATAGCATTTGTGAAGCCAATTTTCGAGGGTGGTTTCGGAATAAAATAGTCTGTGGTCGAAAGAATATTTTTACTTACTAGAATTAAGAAGCCACTTATATTGCTGCAGCTCCCAGTAGGCTTCAGTCTTAGTGTCGTGCTGGTGGCTATCTGTCTGACTAATCTGTTTAGTGCTTCAATAAGTGGGCTTCTAAGGATCTACTAATGCACAGTGATGCGAATACCTGAAGTTTTATCAAGAGTTTCTGATTGGCCATTTTATATAGAGCTGTCCGCCAAAACGCGAACCATACCATATATCCAGTGGACAAACTGAGGTTTGAGATTTCATTGTTTTCTAATAGCATTTTTGCACGTGTAACGTGCTTTAGTATTTTTCCCTACTCTTTGAAGACTTTGGGCCTCAAGATTTTTTTACCATCCAGAATAATCCCAAGCCTTATCAGTGACACTCAAGGTGACTCCGTTAAGAGTTGAGCCGTCAAATTCATGTGGCTAACGCTTCTCCGAGAAAAAAACTGATTCCGATTTCTGTGGATTTTTTTTTTTTTTTAATAAAATGTGTTGTGTAGTAGGAATTACAATATGTGTCACAATAACACATAAAAACCTTTTAAGACCAAGGTCCCACAACAACATACGTTCAAAGGTGTTGATGGACGTAAATCTTTTTTTTTTGTTTTTTTTATATTTTTTTGTTAAAGAATGGATAACTAAACAAAAAATCCTATCACTGATAAAATATGACATAGGCCAATATTTTATGAAAGAATAGAGAAAGCAAAAGTAAATTAAAAAGTAAATAGCAAATTTTTACAAACATTTGCTGAAACCAAAACAAAAATGTAGTTGCCAATAATCCAGCCGGTTGCATATTCCTTGATCCTGTGACGCACTGTCTTTCTTAAAGATTAAAGCCCACACATAGTTATATGAAGGCTCGTTTCTTCAAGGAAGCAAAAGCGTCTCATCATCAAGGATTATTTCACAGCTAAGATTGAGGGTGCCACCGTTGACTGAATACAGTTCATCCGCCACCACCCCTAAGATGTCACCTTGGCTAGTGATATCTCACTGCTATTGCCAGTGGTATGTGATATCTCACGTCAACTCGTATGTCAATAGCAGGGACTGGAGTACGCGGGGTTGTCACACCAGTAGATCAAAAATAAAAAAAAATAAAAAAAACAATAAAAACTAATCCCTCCATGCGGGAAAACCAGTTTTACTGTTACAAGTGCATTTAGATGGGATGCAAAGGGCACCTTGCATTAGATCCCTTTTAGTACCAGGACATTAACCGAAGAAGTCAGTAGCAACATCATCCGCACAATTGGACACTCAAAAGCTACATTCGTCCAAGTTTAGCAGCAGATTATTAATAACCAAGTTCTAAAGAAGGAATGATAATTGACCATACTCTATATTGCGGTGTGCTTCTTCTTATAAGCTTGCGAGTATTTTGAATAGCCCGATGAGCAGAAAAGAAGTGTTATTCCGACATTGTCCATATGTATGTACTTTGTTTTACCTGAAGTTGTGTCACAATCAACTTTTATTATAGATACCTACGGTATCTATTTATCCAAGGGATTTTAAATTTTAACTAACAACTGTATGAACGGATTACACGCGGACTCTTAAACGGAAAAAATCTCTAATTTTCAATGATAATTTGTCTATGACGTTTCATTATGATTTTTATAACAAACAAAAATGATTTATTAATCTAACATGCAAAACTAGAATTAACATTGAGAGAAACGATAAAAAACAATACTGTTGAGTTTAGTCTTCCTTGGTGTCAACTGCCAACCAATATGTATTACACACCAGGTTTAATTGTTTTTGTTATTTTCTTCCAGTCAACAATTATATTTATTCCAAAAACGCTGTTTAACATAACAATATTATAGTGGACGTGAAGATCTTCAGCAAATACAAGGCAGGCAACAAAAATGTGCCACGGTACCACTCCACAATCCGGGGCCCCTCATTCTGACATTTTTTTTGGGGAGTTTATGCTTAAACAAGATAAAAATGTTCAAGCATTACCCAAAAAAAGGTCCCCGGGCTTCAAGATACAGCCCTTTGAAAAGTGACATTTTCATAGAAAGTTACGATTTTTTTTATATGACATGACCCCAAATATTGGTCATTATTTACTTCAAAACCAATCGTGAAATTATATATTTTTTATAAAAATAAAATAAAACACTCACCTGATACACACAAAACACTTTTTATTTATTGTCACTTCACTTATCACAAAGAATTTTAATTTTCAAAAACACCAACTTTTTATTACATTTAAATTAAGAGTAAATAAAAAATTCTTATAAGAACTTAAATGACGTCTATAAAAATATCTTTCAAAGGCATATTATTAAAAATGTATTGCCTCCTTCAAATTATTATAAAGGCTGTTCGTGTAAATGCTGGTAAATAACGATCTTCAAAAATTCAAAATAATTGATTCTCTTGCAATTATAACGGTAAAGTAAAGGTGTTGTAGTTAAGTTATTTTTACTATAGTTAAATTATTTTATTATTATCATATTATTGGAATAAATTTTAATACATAATTAAACATTTTCCAAGTTTTGCCAGACATTGACATACGGCCAAGCACTGGCCCATGAATGGTTAACAGTACTTGGCTATTGTTATTGGGCCAATACTAGAACCATTCATCGGCCGATCTATGCTTTACAGAAAATAGCCAGTATATTGTTATCTTTGAATAGCCAAGCACTGGCCCATGGATGGTAAATATTACTTGGCTATTGTTATTGGGCCAGTACTGTAGCCATGAATTTGCCGATCTATGTCATTTTTTTTAAATTTCACTAGAGTATTATCCCTTTTAGAAATACATAGTTTGAAAAATTTCACATATAGTTTAGTTATCGCCTTGTCGGTTGAAAGACTATGATAATATAGAAAAGGTTGGTATGTGTTGTAATTTATTTTTATTTCTATTTTGTTTTAATTATTTTGTAAATAATTCATTTAAATTTATGTATAAAAAATATTATTTTATATTTTTTTTTTAATGGTGGAGTCATGTTTGCCATTACTCAGTCATTCGAGCAACTGAACCAGTTGTATGGGGAGTTTTGAATTTTTTCCGTCATTTTTATTTTATTTTAAATTAGTTTGTATTTAATTTATTCAAATTTACATATGATAATAATGTATATATTTTTTAACGGCCTAGGCCAGTATTTGGTCATTACTACAATGCTGGTCATCATTATTGGCCCGTTACTAGGCCAACTGTACAACCTTGTATGGGCAATTGCTGTTGTTTTTCTCTGGTCCAAGAATGGCAACCATTTATTGTCCGAAGTTATCATCCAGTAAAATTATGTTAATGGCCCAGTCGTGGTTGCCAGTACTCGCCCATTGCTGCATTACTGGCTGCCAGTAATGGACCATTACTGGACCAGTTGTACAACCTTGTATGGGTTCTAATATGACGATTTGACGTTTAAGTATAAAACTCTATAAATGTTTTGTTGGAATATAGACGGATTATTGCAAAACAATTAAATTATTTTACATATTCAGTTATATGAAATATGAATGATATATGTGATACAAATGAAAACTTCAATTCACTTGCATTAAACAGGCTACCGACCTTCAATCAATTTGTCAATCAATTCAAAACGAAAATAAACGAAATAAAATTTAGGGGATTTCTACACTAAATTTTATTTCGTTTATTTTCGTTTTCGAATTGATTGACAAATTGATTGAAGGTCTGTAGCCTGCTTTATTAATCAAACAATAGGATTTAAACCAAAAAACTCTATTATCAAACATAAAATACCAAATTTTGAAGGGCTGTTTCAAAAAATTTAAACAATACGTATTTTATATCGCACATAAAACTGGTTTGAAAAGTTTGATTGTAAATATATTATTATTGGCTGTTGAATTTAAGTTAAAAATAATAAATAAACACTTATATATACAAACATACAAAATGAAATACAAATACGAAAAATCGAACTAAAAAGTATTTTCTTCTCATCGTGACGCCTCTCAGAAAAATAGCCGCAACTATTTGGATAAATGGTAGCACTGAAGGCTTGAGTTTTTGTGTTGTGTCGTAGTATTAAGTTAAGTAAAATTAATGTTTAGTGTCCTTGTTTTTTGGTTGAAAATTATAGATTAAACATGTTTATATATTCTTAACCCTGATGCGAGATGAGGATGAGAGGAAAAACCTCTGCGCTTCTTTCCCATATATATTTATCTATACTGTTACTGTATATACTGTTATCTGTTCTGTATGAAATGAATTGCGTTACCTTTGTTTTTGTGAACCGTTGTGGTTTTGTTTTGTGTTTGTTTTAATTCTTAAGGCAATCCCCTAAATCGAGATTTGTGTAGCTAAACTCAACCCAACTCTGACATTCCTGCATAGGATCTTGATGAAACTTTGGCAAATGATCCAGGTTAACTTGAAAATGGAAGATCTGAATTAATTTCAAAATTAGACAAAATGGTGGAGGGTTCTAATAAATCTTGGCTTATGATCTTATTGAAACTTGGTATATAAGGTTTTAGTACTGTTTTCAATATTTCTGCATACCAACTTCTGGTTTTCCACTTCCGGTTAAAAAGTTTTTTTTCATGTATATACTGTAGTCTACAATTAGAGATCGATGTTCATGAAACGTTGGTTTATTTTTTATTTAGCGTATGGTTTTTTTTGTGACACATTAAAAACTAAACTTAAAAATAGGTATACTCTTCTATGAAATCTACCTAAAACAAAACATGGATACACATTAAATGAACTTACAATCGATTTGATTGCGCGTCTTTTAAGTAAAAATTAAAAAGTAAAATATTTGAACATTGGGCAGTACATTTGAACATTAGATGTTTACATCGAGCGAGTCTATCCATGCTACTACGTCTGGAGTTGCCGAATGGATGTCTGAGATGTTTCCATTGTAACGTCGAATTGGACACACAGTTGCAATGTGTTTTATAGTTTGTTGTGGAGCGCCGCAGTCACACTCAGGGGACTCTAAAATGCCCCACTTGTAGAAAGAATCAGCACAACGTCCATGGTTTGTTCTTATTCGGTTTAGTGTAGTCCAGGTATGACGTGGCAAATCGAAACCAGGTTGGGTAGAAGTCGGGTTAGTAATAGAAAGGCCAGTTGTGTTGTAATGTTGCCAGGAGGTGTCCCAGCATCCAAGATATTAAAATCAGTTGCCAGCAGGTTGCTGGCAGTTTTATGTGGAGGCTTTCTTGACTTTCTTGACTTCAATCGACAACGAGTGTGGTCACCGTAATGTTCGTGCAAGGGTAACGTGATGTTGTTGGTTACCTTTTTGTGTTCACGCATGAGAGCATGCGAGCGTCTGAGTGCAGGTGGAGCGATATTGCTTAACACAGGGAGCCAAGGTAAAGGGGTGGATCTGATAGTACCACTTATAGTACGCATCGTTGGTAAAAGCTTTCAAGTAACATAGAAAAAATTTCATCAGCATTTGGGTTGATTTCACAACAGTTCTGCATCCGAAATTCCGGTTTTTCATTTCCAGTAAACTTTTTTTTTGCAATTTTTTTGTTCAGTGTATTTATGTACATTCAATGTTTGTTGGGATCATACAACATTGGTTCATGAATGAATTTTGATGACACTTTGGAAAATAATGCAAATATATGTATGACAAACAGCTGACTAGTTTGAGCGATCTTAAACTAAGTGGTAGGAGGTCCTGTTTGTCCAGTTCTGGGGGTCTTCTTTGAATAAAAAATGGAGACTTAAATGACAAAGAGCTGATTAGTTTTTTTTACAATATTGGGATAAGTAGTGGGGGCCTGCCGAACACCTGTTAATTTTGTCACTATGTTTTCAATGTTTGAAGAAAGCATACAACATTCTTTTGTGAATGAATTTTGATGACAGTTTGGAAAAAGATGCAAATATGTATAGCAAGAGGCCGATTGGTTTTTGAGCGATAGTTAACAAAGTGGTCTGGGGTCCTCCGAGCACAATTTTTTTAAAGCTCAATAACATCTGTAACTTATAACCTTATTGGATGAAACTTGGTACACGAGCATTTAGTACGGTTCACAACAGTTCTGAATCCCAAATTCCGGTTTTTCACTTCCGGTAAAATTTTTTTAAAAACTGTTTGAATTTTTTTTAGTATCTTAATTGATACTACAGCCTACAATTTTGAAGTGATTATGACGGAACTTTTAGAAAATGTTTTGATTAGTGTTAGAAGATAATGATCAACTTTTGGGACACATTGACCAGAGTGGCAGGAGGTCTACCATACAACTGCTCAGTTTTTTCACTTTGTTTTTGAAGTTTGTTGGGAGCATACATACTTCATTCATTAATCAATTTTAATGACTCTTTGAAAAAAGATGGAGACTTAAATAACAAAGAACTGATTAGTTTGTGGACGATATATGGATAAGTGGTGGGGGCCTCCCAATCACCTGTTTATTTGAAACTTCAATAACATCCGTTCCTGATAATTGATTTTGATTAAATTTGGTACATATGCTAAAAGTATTATTTTTAACAGTTCTGCATTCCATCTTCCGGCTTGTCACTGCCGGCAAAAAATTTTTTTTCCCGGTGTTTATTCCTATTTTTTTTTTTTTTTTTTTTTAAGGCGTTTATGCTCCATGTAGGAGCGTTGCCAGGCTAATCAGCTTTGAATGTTCACCACGGTCATTCGCAACAGCGACATAATTACCATGGCAGCCGATATTTTTAAGGTCGTTTATTACGTCAGTCTCCCATTGTAGCCGTGGTCTACCTTGCGGTCGCCCACTCCCTGGGGTGGTAACGTACATTTTTCTAATCATTCCAGACTGTGAATCGGCTCGTAGAACATGCCCAAACCAAGCAATCCTATTAGAACGGATACAACCTATTATATCAGGACCCTCAAGAAGGTCTCTGATCTCAAAGTTATACCGGGTTCTATACTCTCCATCATCTGTCTTAAGTGGACCAAAAATGTAGCGTAGGATCTTACGCTCAAATACAGATAAATGTGATTCGTCATTTTGTGTAAGGGTCCACGTTTGTGACCCATACATCACAACCGGTCTAATCAATGTCTTGTATAACTTGAGCTTGGTGTTAGTTGATACATACGGTGATCCAAGGAGAGGTTAAATTGAGTAGAAAGTTCGATTACCTGCAGCAATTCGAGATTTTATATCTGTAAGTATACTGTTGTTTGAGTCAAGCATTGATCCCAAATATTTAAAGGATTCAACTCCCTCAATTCGTTCATCGCCGCACATCAAATCTTTCTTCTCAGCCTCTCTTGAAACATTCATATGTTTGGTTTTATTGTAGTTAATTTGCAGACCAATTTTCCTAGCACCACTCTCAAGCGACTTGAAAGTCTCACTCATAACAGATTCACTTCGGCCGAGGATGACAACATCGTCAGCGTAAGCAATCATCTGTACTAAGTTTATTGACAAGATATTGTTATTAGTCGGTAGTTTCTTTTGACGGCACACATATTCCAAGGCTAAATTAAAAAGTATAGGAGAGATAGCATCACCTTGTCTTAAATCGGAGTCGACTTTAAAAATCTTTGATATTTCGCTCTCTACTCGTACACAGCATTGAGAGTTCTGTACTGTCATTTTGCATAGTGATACGAGTTTACCAGGAATTCCCATTGACACCAGAGCAGACCATAGAGTCTCTCGTTCGAGAGAGTCGTAGGCCTGCCTGAAATCAATGAAAAGTTGGTGCACAGGTATGTTGAACTCTCGACACTTTTCCAAAATCATCCTTATCGAGAAAAGTGCATCGGTAGTACCTCGGCCCCGCCGGAAACCACACTGATATTCTCCAAACAGTTGTTCAGCAAAAGGATTGATTTTGGATAGCAAAATGTAGGAAAAAATCTTATATGCTGTGCAAAGGAGAACGATTCCTCTGTAGTTTGCACAGTGTAGGCGATTACCTTTTTTATGGATTGGTATCAGCATAGCTGTGTTCCAGTCCTGTGGCATATTTTCAGTCCTCCAGATCATTTGAACAAGTTCAAACAATCTTAAGGATAGAGTTTCGCCACCATGTACAATCATTTCGGATGTTATATCGTCGATACCAGGTGCTTTATTGCGTTTTAATTTTGACAGCACCGCTTCGAATTCCTCTTTGGTTTGTTCGTCTACTTATACCTTTGACGCAAGAATAAGCTTTGCTTGTCGCCCGACTTGTTGCTGGTCACTTAAGTTGAGAAGATTCTCAAAACAAGCGGCCCAAGTATCTAAAATATTTTTAAGGTCTACTTGTAGCTCCCCATCTTCGTTTTGAATAGCAGTCGATCTAGTTTGAGGGCCCTTCTTTAAGGTTTTAACCTGTTGAAAGAAGTTACGCAATTGATGTTCCTTATTGAAGCTTTCAATCTCCTCACACTGTCTCTTCCACCATTCTCGCTTCGTTCGTCTACATAGCTTTGTAACGGCTTGTCTTGCCAGTTTATAGTTTTCCTTCGTGGACCTGGTGTTGCGTCTTTGTAGACACTTCAGATAGCAATCTCTTTTGTATTGAATAGCGTCAAGGCATGCTTGATCCATCCATGGCTTCTGGGAGTGGTTCTGTGGTCGTCCAAGTATTCCCTCAGCAGCGCTTAAAACAGCATCTTTGAGCAAACACCATGACTTATCGACGTCTCCATTAATGGTTTCTGATTTTTCCAATGTTTCGGCAATATGGATTTGATATCTCTCTTCTGTTTCAGCATTTTTTAACGATCAGATGTTAAAACGTTTCCGTTGATTGAATTTTGGAATGCCTGGATTTGGGAAGTGGAACCTTATCGTTGCACATACAAGGAAGTGGTCACTTCCAATGTATGCACCTCTAAAGGATCGCACATCCAGAACGCTCGAAAAGAAACGTGCTGTTACTAGAACGTGATCAATTTGATTTCGAGTGTTTCCATTCGGTGAGACCCAAGTCTGCTTATGAATCAATCGATGCAGAAAGAACGTACTGGCAATTCTCAAATTATTTGATAATGCAAACTCAGTCATTCTCTTACCATTATCATTCGAATTCAAATGCAGGCTGTTGGGACCCACCACATTTCCATAAGAGATATCTCTTCCAACCTGTCCATTAAAGTCATCAAGAACCATAATGAAGTCGCGTGTTGGTGTTTGTTTTATAACCTCTTCCAGTGCTATGTAGAAATTATCCTTCTCGTCGACGGCCTTAGCTTCAGTTGGTGCATGCACGGCAATAAGAGAAATATTGTTATATGTACCGCGTACACGTAGGTAGCAGATCTTCTCACTGACCGGGATGATTTTCATCACGGCTTTTTGTATGCGTGCACCAACAAGAAAGCCAATTCCGAATTCTCTTCAAGAAGGATGACCACTACAGTATAAAGAGTGACTATCCAAATCTTGTTTTCCGATTATCGGCTGTCTAATTTCTTGTAGAGCAATAATATCCATCCTATACCTCTCAGCCTCTGTTTCTAGACTTATAAGAGCATCAGAAGTGCTCAGGCTTCACACGTTCCACGTTCCGATTCGGTAGTCTGGTCCTTTTTCACGTCCAGGTAAAATTTTGTTTTTTGTCCGGGTCTGTTATTCTTTTTCTGATAACCAAATTTAACATATAAGTTTTTTTTCCGGGGTTAGGGTGTTAACCTTAGGCCCAACCCAAATTGTCGCCAATGGGTCCGTTCTGCATATTAAGGTCACCAGAAACAACCTTTTTTACACGTTTATATAGCGAACCGCTTGATTCAAGACAGACGCCCGCTCCAAGCCGCCCCTGACATGGAGAACAGACGCTTGAGTCGCATTGGTTGTAAGGCACCAATTCGCCGTGATGTAGCGTCATTGACTAAGCAGTTTTTACTCTGCTTGTCTCCAATACACCAACCTAATTCTGTCAGCATTACCCAAGCAGCACGGCGTGGACGTCGAATTTCAGTTTTTGCTACCCTATTCCTATTGTAGCCTACAATTACAGATCGATTTTCATCGTTGGTAAAAGGTTTCAAATAATATGAGAATGATTTGAATATTTTTTGGGGTACATTGGATAAAATGTTCTAGGGTCAACCATACAACAGATGATTTTTTACTTTACCACAATTTTAATTTGTGTGAAGTAATAGAGAAACAAAATCTTAAATACCCCAAATTTTTTTTTCTTTTGTTTTGGACCATTGTCTATCTATATAGCCAATCAAAATGTTGGTGTACGTGCGTGGTTGGGTTCGTTACATTCCTGCATAGGTGATTTTTCAGGTGAATGAAACTTTGGGAAATGATTCAGGTTCACTTAAAAATGGAAGATCTGAATTAATTTGTTTGGCAGAAGGTCTTCCGAACACCTCTAATTTTAAACCGTCAATAACTTCTAATTCCGGCTTTCGATCTATTGAAACGTGGTATATAAGGCTTTAGTACTGTTTCCATTATTTCTAAATACCAAACTCCAGTTTGTCACTTCCGGTTCAAAATTTTTTTCAGATGTTTATTCCTACTGTGGCCTACAATTACAGATCGATTTTCAACAAAAATTGATAAAAGATTTCAATTTATGAGTTTTTGGGGTACGTTGGACAAAGATTTAGGGGATCCACCATACAACAGATGTTTTTTTTACTATGTTTAATGTTTGTTCATGTCTACAACACAACATTCAGGTCTAAATCACAACAGGTCTGCATGCCAACTTTCAGTTTGTCACTCGCGTACATAATGATTCAACAAACTTGTTTTTTTATTTCATCTTTAATTTTCATAATGAGAAGTTGCTGACAATTTGATGAAAAAATAGTCAAAAATCTAATGAGTTCCTTTTCATTCAAATCTCCATCTTTTTCCAAAGTTTCATCAACATTAATAATTGAATGAAGCCTGTATCCCAATAAACTTTAAAAACAAAGTTAGAAAAGTCAGCTGTTGTATGGTGGCCCCCGCCACTTTGATCGATGTGTCCCAAAAGATGATCATTTTCTTCTCACACTAATTAAAACCTTTTTCATAAGTTTTATCATAATCACTTTATTATTGTATGCCATAGTGTGCATAAATTCACTGAAAAAAAATCCAAAAATTGCAAAACAAATTTTTACCAGAAGCAAAAACAGGAAGTTGGGATGCAGAACTGTTGTGAACCGTACTAAATGCTTAGGAACCAAGTCTCATCCAATTCGATTATCAGGTACAGTTGTTATGAAGTTTTCCAAAACACTGATGCTCCAGAGACCACACACTACTTAGTTAAATACCGCCCAAAAACTAATCAACTGCTCACTTACATATTTGCATCTTTTTCCAAAGTGTCATCAAAATTCATTCACGAACGAATGTTGTATGCTCCTAAAAAACATTAAAAACATGGTATAAAAAACCACCTGTTGTATGGTGGACCCTTCAACCCTTTATTCAATGTAGCCCAAAAGCTGATGAAAATTTTCCCATGTTACTTGAAAGCTTTTACTAACGTTTCATCAAATCGATCTGTAATTGTAGGCTACAGTAGGGATACACATAAAAAAAACTTTTTAACCGAAAGTGGAAAACCAGAAGTTGGTATGCCAACATATTGAAAACAGTACTAAAACCTTATATACCAAGTTTCAATAAGATCATAAGCCAAGATTTATTAGAACCCTTTACCATTTTGTCCAATTTTTAAATTAATTCAGATCTTCCATTTTCAAGTTAACCTGGATCATTTGCCAAAGTTTCATCAAGATCCTATGCAGGAATGTCAGAGTTGGGTTGAGTTTAGCTACACAAATCTCGATTTAGGGGATTGCCTTAAGAATTAAAACAAACACAAAACAAAACCACAACGGTTCACAAAAACAAAGGTAACGCAATTCATTTCATACAGAACAGATAACAGTATATACAGTAACAGTATAGATAACAGTATATGGGGGAAGAAGCGCAGAGGTTTTTCCTCTCATCCTCATCTCGCATCAGGGTTAAGAATATATAAACATGTTAAATCTATAATTTTCAACAAAAAAACAAGGACACTAAACATTAATTTTACTTAACTTAATACTACGACACAACACAAAAACTCAAGCCTTCAGTGCTACCATTTATCCAAATAGTTGCGGCTTTTTTTCTGAGAGGCGTCACGATGAAGGAAGAAAATACTTTTTAGTTCGATTTTTCGTATATGTATTTCATTTTGTATGTTTGTATATATAAGTGTTTATTTATTATTTTTAACTTAAATTTATTTAGTATCAGTTTTTATCATATTAAATCATCATCCATAAAGTCCAAATTATGACTTCATATCAAAGTCAAATTTAAGATCAGTATGATGTCGTGAAAGGATCATATGAACGATACCATATTATGGTCATGACGAGTGTCAGTTTTATGTCAAATTTACGTAACAACTACATCAGATATATATGACCTTAGTGTGATGTCATATTTATGTCATGTGTTCAATGGGATATTATCAATGCTTGTTTATTTATAGTTATTTACATATCGAGGGCTGAAAGTAGAAGATTACGCCTGCGGTTCATATTGAAGCCCGATGCGAAGGTGAGGGCTTTTATTGAAATAAGGGCGTAATCTTCCTTTTAGCCTGAGTATATGTACAACGTTTTACGCACAAGTGCACAACTGAATGGTTAAAAAAATCAGTTTTTAACACTTATAAACTCGCCAATCATTTTGAAAAGTTGTAAAAAAAACTAAACATGCTATGATATCATCATTATAAACTTCATACAATAATTGATTTGTTTGTTCTAATTGGTTCGCAGCTGATGTAAAACTCATTTTAAAATATTCAACAGCCAATAATAATATATTTACAATCAAACTTTTCAAACCAGTTTTATGTGCGATATAAAATACGTAACGTACCAAAATTGTTTAAATGTTTTGAAACAGCCCTTCAAAATTTGGTATTTTATGTTTGATAATAGAGTTTTTTGGTTTAAATCCTATTGTATGATTTTTAAAGCAGCTCCAGACCTTCAATCAATTTGCCAATCAATTCGAAAACGAAAATAAACGAAATAAAATTTAGTGTAAAAATCCCCTAAATTTTATTTCGTTTATTTTCGTTTTAAATTGATTGACAAATTGATTGAAGGTCTGTAGCCATTAGAAATGTTTAATTATGTATTAAAATTTATTCCAATAATATGAAAATAATAAAATAATTTAACTATAGTAAAAATAACTTAACTACAACACCTTTACTTTACCGTTATAATTGCAAGAGAATCAATTATTTTGAATTTTTGAAGATCGTTATTTACCAGCATTTACACGAACAGCCTTTATAATAATTTGAAGGAGGCAATACATTTTTAATAATATGCCTTTGAAAGATATTTTTATAGACGTCATTTAAGTTCTTATAAGAATTTTTTATTTACTCTTAATTTAAATGTAATAAAAAGTTGGTGTTTTTGAAAATTAAAATTCTTTGTGATAAGTGAAGTGACAATAAATAAAAAGTGTTTTGTGTGTATCAGGTGAGTGTTTTATTTTATTTTTATAAAAAATATATAATTTCACGATTGGTTTTGATGTAAATAATGACCAATATTTGGGGTCATGTCATATAAAAAAATTCGTAACTTTCTATGAAAATGTCACTTTTCAAAGGGCTGTATCTTGAAGCCCGAGAACATTTTGGGGGTAATGCTTGAACATTTTTATTTTGTTTAAGCATAAACTCCCCAAAAAAAATGTCAGAATGAGGGGCCCCGGATTGTGGAGTGGTACCGGTTTGACCATCCTGTGCACGCCTCTGATTTTAAAACTCTATAACGATAAAAATTCTGGAACATCTTGAGCAAAAAAATGATCCCATAGTCATATTCATATAGGTTGGACCCTTTTAAATTTTTGTCATCTGCCATTTCTCAAACCACCACCATATCGTTTAATAAATTTAATTTTAGTTGCCTGCCTTATTTCTTTTTTTATTTTAAAAGTTGCTAACACAACTTAAAACACGTAAAACTTATCAAAACAATGAAACTTAGTGACACAATGAAAACCTAACACCGTTAGGATAAAAAAACACAAATTTAAAAAAATTGATCACTTTAAACAATTTATTAAAACAAAAACAAACAATTTCCCTGTGCCACAACTACACTGCACATGATTTGATTTTAATTTACATGGTCAGCTCCTTATTTTTAAGTTCTAATCATTCTTAACTTAAATCTAAAAATGTTTTTCCTTATATAATTTTTAACTATTGTAAACAGGAAGGAATGAAGAGTTGATTTCATGAAACAGATGCTCGTTATTCATGTTGTTTGAAATAATTACAATATAGAAAACGTAACCAGTTAATAACAGATTGTCTCATTTTTTTCCATAACATTTTTCTTGTTCTTCTACCAATTTGTAGAACATAAGAAAAAGTAATACCCACCCGTTTATCAATTAAATATGTTCATGTATTGTAAAATTTCGTGTCTATCTCCGTTTCATTACTATATATGAAGAGAAAAATTTAAACGTTAGCGTTTTTATTAAAAACAAGGAAAATAAACAAAACTCGAAACGTTGTAAAGAGAATTCAAATATATGACAAAAACTATTATAAAAAAGTCAGGTGCGCCGATGATTATTAATGAAAAAATGTTAATACTAAATATATATTATAGCCGAGGGGGAGGCAAAAAGTTATTTGTATGGTGATCTGTAAAATATAAAATTACGACAATTCAAAATGTATATTTGGGTAGGTCAGGGATGGAAATTATAGGATGAAATAACGAGAATCTAATCTTTACTGTTAATGCGGTTAACCAGTTTAGTTGTTTGAACTGTCAAGCCTTAAATTCCAGTCAATACACCCTATACAGAACCTTAATCGTAAATGATACATGGGCATAACAGTCGTGACATTCAACACTGTTTGTCTATAAAGGCTAAAGACAAAAGGTTAAAGACTTAAAGACATACTTGTGCTGAAAATAAATTCAAGAAGTACTCAACTCGTGCAGTGGTGTCACTGCTGCACCTAAATCATATGGTAGGCAATATTATCAAAACAATTTTCGCCGATTAGCATCCACGTCCAGATTATTTACTATAATCTGGACGAGGATCCCACTATTAGGGATTAAGATCCCGTCATACGGTAAGCAAGCTGAGATAATACAGAAAACCTGTTTATAGACCCCCAGGCCCACCGTCGTTGGGTCTGCAACCCTATAGCCTTTAAGTATCAAAATTACAAGATTGCGTTGAACCATAATAGACGAACGAGCTTTATCTGCATTTTTTTACAAACATTAGCTATGTTAATTTGAGTATTGAGTACAAGCTCCCGGCTTACGAGAGACCTCGTCAATACAATGTTTAGTTCCTCTTTTTTCAATTTGAGCAAGAGAACAGGATTTGCTGCTTTACTTTGGTAGAAGATGGCTTGGAGAAACGTTAGCGCTACTAATACCCTGGGACTGCTAGGCATTAGTCGTGCTCCTTGTTATAGGCAAGATTTCCTGCGTAAGAAAGCATTCGTTACCGATATTGACATTTCAGTCTTATCCTAAGCTTAATTTTATTTACATACTTTCAAAGTGATCGCTCCAGGGTCGAAGTTTATCACTCCGTCACTTTCAGATATCTGAGTCACGGCTCCTTATCAATGACCTGCTAACATTCTTGGTAGTCTCAGGTTTATCTATCCTCCAGTTGTGGGTCAGATGTTCTAGATTGCTATAATCTACCATTTCCAGTATCTTACCTGAATCTTTGGGCTTTGCGGGGATCTAAGCATGAGCTCTTGGTCCTCTATACTGACCACCTTTAGATTAGCACCTGCCTAAACCTTACCTATAAAACTGATGTTTTAATATAAAACCTTCTTATACAGGGTAGATTTGATACGCTTTCGATCCCAAACACCATCTCTAAAGACTGGGATCAACCCGTGATTTTTATCAATAACTTCCAAAAAATGTGTCGGCTAGTGCTGTCACCTAGTTCTTCCAGTTAGCAGGCGTGATGTTTTGCTTTATCTATGACAATCATTAATACAGCTGATCTTTTACTGATTTTAATGAACACTAAAAGACCTAGTTACCATAGCAATTGGTCTTTTATGGGTCTTTGAAACTTCCTCCTGTGATCTTTAGCTTTTGGAAGCAGAAGCCTCAGTAGGATCTCCAGGCCCAGCTGTAACTCATTCGTGGGGTGACTAAAATCTGATCCATTTTATTTGAGGCCAGAATTAATTGTCTTCAACTGCTTAAGAGTTTTCATATTGCTTTTCTCCTGACGTTGTATGACAGCTTGGAAGGGCTGGAAGCATAAAAGAACCCACCAAATTGGAAGATCTGCCCTGACTATCAGTGTCCAAAGTGTTGGCACTTGTAACACTAGAGATTGACCTGAACGTCATATACTATTTCACTAGCCTATCTTGTCGTTGTAGCAGTGATCTTTTATACAGAAATAAATTAAAAATAAAACTACAAAAGGATCTGTACCGAAAAATGAATTAACTAAAACCAATTCAATGTTGAATATAAAAATAATAATTAAAAAAAAGAAACAAAATTATATAAACCCAATAAAAAAGCTTACATTAATGTGTTTCAAGATCAGTCCTGTAGTCGCATCTGTTTTTTATACAACCACGCTCGTCGGTTATATAAAAAAATACAAAAAAAAAATTTATTTAATAAATCAACAATGTTGAAATTTGTACTTTGTTTGTTTGTTTTCTTT
Organism: Diogma glabrata; assembly: GCA_963693315.1. Lineage (NCBI taxonomy): Eukaryota > Metazoa > Arthropoda > Insecta > Diptera > Cylindrotomidae > Diogma > Diogma glabrata. The sequence continues at coordinate 454,345,241 of OY856186.1, read as the reverse complement.
TAAAAATTGTTACTACCTAAAATCTTTATACACAAAATTTAATGCCACGAAAATTTTACTGATTTAAACAAAACTAAATAATTTCACTTGCACTACACACTGCTGATAACAAAACTAATGCCCTTGATTGAAGTTGGCATAATGATCTCGACTCCACAATTTGATCGAAGTTTATAGCGAAAATTTTCATATATCTATTTCTTTTTTAATTTCTGTTATTCGTATTCCCAATTCCCATCACACGATTTCAATATACTATTTTTTTTAAATGAAAAAAAAAGAAAATACAGATTATAAATATTTTTTCTATAAAAACAAGATGTATAAGAGCAATCAACAAATTTCTGAACATTCTCACATAGTAGTAGGCATTTCACCTTGATCCAACCCATTTGCCAATCATTTCGCGTGACCCACTCTACACCTGGATTATTAATTAGCACACGTGCAAAGAAACAGCACGTTGAAATTGTTTATAAGCAAAAATCGTATTGCGCTCGGTACTCTCATAGGATAGCATGTAAAAATAATTTTGATATATCTTTAAAAAAAAGCCGTTAATCTGTCTTTTAATTATATTAAATCTCTAAAATTGCTGATTTAAAACACAAAGCCCCTCTATCTCTTCTATCAAGTCTCAACATATTTTGTGTTTTGAATTGCTTGGATCTCTCTCTCTCTGAAATATAAAACTTTTTCCTTTTCCCATAGATCAAAGTCCATTTACTATATGTAATCCATAAAAACTATTAAATTTTGTTAGCACCGATAAGAAGAAAGAATACAATAACAAAAAATATCAAAATTTCAGGGCGTATTTCTATGGTTTTTCCGTTTTATGTTTAGAATTTGATTCAAAAAAATAAATAAATTAAAATATTTGTTGTTGCTATTCAAAAGTAAATCAACTTTTATTTAAGGGTGAGTTCAAAGACCTTTCAAAAAGTAGAAACTAAATTAAAAATATACCTGAGTATTTTGTTTACAAATTGTCCCTAAGTAACTGCTATGAACCAGTTTTAATGTTTCATCTGTTATTTGAAAGTAGTTATTATAAAATTTGAAATAACTGGACGGTACGGTTAGTGCATATGATCGAACCATCTGTTGATGGATTTGAGATTGTGAAATCTAAATTTAAAAATTTTATTTAGGGTCGAATTCTATTGCACAATACGATTTTGTTTATGGTCCATATGCATTATTTATATATAGAGTACCAAACAGAGTGACATTGTTTTTTTTCTTCAATGTGGGAAACTGATCAACAGGGTAGGTAAAGTAATTGAATTTTTTGAAAAAAAAGTCGATAAAATGATTGTATTTTTATTATTCAACAAAATTAATTTATTCATATCAAACAAGGAATTGCTTTAATTTTCAACAAATGGAATTCGAGTTGTTGAAATAAATCCATTAACCAATCTCCACTTCCCTCCTCTCTTCAATTTAAACAAATATGAAACATTCAACAAATTAGTTTCAATTTTGAAAAAATTGTGCCAAATTACCCTATACCAATTTCGTTAAGGTAACAAAACATATAAAAAACTTTTTTGAGTAATGTGAAACGACAAAAACAACGGATTGAAATATATTCCTAAATATGTGTAAATTTCATGTTTTAAAAAAAAATACTTTCAACTCTACACAAACTAAGGGGGTGAAACTCTATTCCTTAAGCTCAAAAAAGAATTATTGAAAATTGGGAACCCTAAAAATATTGGGTATATCCTTTAACAAATAAAAGGAAAGTATGAAATAAGTAATAATAATGATATAGAGAACAACTGAAAACAATAATAACATTATTTTAAAATTGAAGTTAGCTAAAGGTACCCCTCAATAACAATTTCAGGAGAAGTGTAAAAGGTTTAATTTTTTTTTTCATTTTTGGTTTGATGTGTCACGGGTGTTTTTAATAGGTTTCACTAAAATGAATTTATGTTTCCATATATGATATATATGACTTGCATGGATTTCCGTAAATTCAAATTGCTTTTATTTATTTGTTGCAATATTGTACGATCTAAATTTAATTTAGGTTTAAGTTACGATTTTCCAACTATTCAAAGACAAACGTTAGAATTACTCAACGGCTCTCAACAGGTATCACATTAAAATGTTTAGTTAGGTTAACGTAAGAGAGTGTGAGCCAATTTTTTGTTTGACATGATTTACTTTGTGATCCTGGTTTTTGGGATTCGTTGAAATTCATCGGTTGAACTCCAATATTATTAAAATATCTCTCTTTTGTTAAATTAATTATACAGACTTGCTTTGTTATGTAAAACGGGCTTTGTTTCAGTGTTATAAATCAAAGTAATTCCATTCAATCGGAATTGTAAAATTCAAACTAGATATTGATCGTATAACGGAATATCTGCATTTTGTGCCATTAAAAATTATTACAGCAAGTTATTCTCTGTAATAGATATCTTTAAAATGTAACAACTAATTCAATAGTCAGTAATGACTTCTGACAACACAAATGTCGTTCAAAAAATGCTGCTTATTTTGAAAAACAAATTGGTTGTGCAAATGGTTCTATGATAAAATATCACACGAAAAAATCACACACGAAAGAATATGACGTCGATAATATCACAGCGAAAATATCACACTCCACGAAAATATCACATCATGAAAGTATCACATTTCGAAAATATCACATCCTAAAATGACACGCGAAAAAATATCACATCGTAAAATCACACCCAAAAAAATATCACGTAAAAAATTTTATTGTAATATAACACAATTGCTGTGTGCGAACTGACGAAATAATGACAGATCACAACTATTAACTATCAAAATTTTGTTTTTTGGAATTTATATTCACCATAACGAAACGTCAAAATTTGGTATAGCTTTTTGGCATCATCAAATTGTGACAGTAGGCATAACAAATTATTTCAGGAGGAACAACAATTTATTACAGAAGTTTTTTTAAGTGCCAAAGTAATATTTATATTAGTATACATTAGGGTGGCCCTTAGTTTACACTAGAATTTTTTTTTTCATTGTACAGTTTGCGGCACCCTCCCATTTCGTGTGAATACTCATAAAAATATTAGTTGCAAAATCTGATATCAATCGGTCAATTCTAAGACGTGCCTCCGACCACTCAAAGTTGAGAAATTTTGTTCTGGACCCTAAAAAAAATTTTTTTTTTTTTTGCGACACCCTCTCATTTCGTGTCAATACCCATAAAAAAATTATGTGTAAAAATTGAAATCAATCGTTCAACTCTAAGGGGTGCCTCCGGCCACTTAAAGTTGAGAGGTTTGGTTGTGGCCATTACAAAGAAAAATTTAAATTTTTGTACGACACCCTCCCATTTGGTGTCAATACCCATAAAAAAATTATGTGTATAATTTTAAATCAATCGGTCAACTCTAAGTGGTGCCCCGGCCACTTGGAGTTGAGAGGTTTTGTTGTGGCCATTATAAAGAAAAATTTTAATTTTTTGTACCACACCCTCCGATTTGGTGTCGATACCCTTAAAAATTCTATGTGTAAAATTTGAAATCAATCGGTCAACTCTAAGGGGTTCCCCCGGTCACTTAAGGTTGAAAGGTTTGGTTGTGGCTATTACAAAGAAAAATTTAAATTTTTTGTACGACATCCTTCCATTTGGTGTCGATACCCATAAAAATATTATTTGTAAAATTTGAAATCAATCGGTCAACTCTAAGGGGTGCCTCCGGCACCTTAAAGTTGAGCGGTTTTGTTGTGGCTATTATAAAGAAAAATTTAAATTTTTTGTACGACACCCTCCAATTTGATGTCGATACCCATAAAAATATTATGTTTAAAATTAGAAATCCATCGGTCAACTGTAAGGGGTGCCCCTGGCCACTTAAAGTTGAGAGGTTTGGTTGTGGCCATTACAAAGAAAATTTAAATTTTTTGTACGACACCCTTCCATTTGGTGTCGATACCCATAAAAATATTATTTGCAAAATTTGAAATCAATCGATCAACTCTACTCCGGCCACTTAAAGTTGAGGGGTTTTGTTGTGGCTATTATAAAGAAAAATTTAAATTTTTTGTACGACACCCTCCCATTTCATGTCAATACCCGTAAAAATATTATGTGCAAAATTTGAAATCAATCGGTCAATTCTAAGACGTGCCTCCGGCCACCAAAAGTTGAGAAATTTTGTTCTGGACCTTAAAAAAAAATTCTTTTTATTTTTTGTGCGACACCTTCCCATTTCATGTCAATATGGGTACTGAAAAAATTATGTGTAAAATTTGAAATCAATCGTTCAACTCTAAGGCGTGCCCCCGGCCACTTAAACTTGAAAAGTTTTGTTCTGGCCATTACATAGAAAAATTCAAATTTTTTGTACGGCACCCTCCCACTACGTGTGAATACCCGTAAAAATGTTATTTGCAAAATTTGAAATCAATCGGTCATTTTTAAGGTGTGCCCCCAGCCACTTAGAGTTGAGAGGTTTTGTTCTGACCATTATAAAGAAAAATTTAAATTTTTTGTACCACACTCTCCCATTTCATGTCAATACCCGTAAAAATATTATTTGCCAAATTTTAAATCAATTGGTCAATTCTAAGACGTGCCTCCGGCCAGTTAAAGTTGAGAAATTTTGTTCTGGACCTTAAAAAAAAATGTTTAATTTTTTGCGCGACACCCTCCAATTTCGTGTCAATACCCATAAAAAAATTATGTGTAAAATTTGAATTCAATCGTTCAACTCTAAGGCGTGCCCCCGGCCACTTAAGCTCGCAAGGTTTTGTTCTGGCAATTACAAAAAAAAATTTAATTTTTTGTACGACACCCCCATATTGCGTGTGAATACGCTTGAAAATGTTATTTGCAAAATTTGAAATCAATCGTTCAACTCCAAGGCGTGCCCCCGGCCACTTAAACTTGAAAGGTTTTGTTCTGGCCATTAAGTGGCCGGAGGCACGTCTTAGAATTGAACGATTGATTTCAAATTTTGCACATAATATTTTTACGGATATTGACATGAAATGGGAGGGTGTCGCAACAAAACCCCTCAACTTTAAGTGGCCGGAGTAGAGTTGACCGATTGATTTCAAATTTTGCAAATAATATTTTTATGGGTATCGACACCAAATGGAAGGGTGTCGTACAAAAAATTCAAATTTTTTTTGTAATGGCCACAACCAAACCTCTCAACTTTAAGTGGCCAGGGGCACCCCTTAGAGTTAACCGATGGATTTCTTATTTTAAACATAATATTTTTATGAATTTTTTTAAATTTTACAAAAAATTTAAATTTTTCTTTATAATGGCCACAACAAAACCCCTCAACATTAAGGTGCCGGAGGCACCCCTTAGAGTTGACCGATTGATTTCAAATTTTACAAATAATATTATTATGGGTATCGACACCAAATGGAAGGGTGTCGTACAAAAAATTTAAATTTTTCTATGTAATAGCCACAACCAAACCTTTCAACTTTAAGTGGCCGGGGGAACCCCTTAGAGTTGACCGATGGATTTCAAATTTTACACATAGAATTTTTATGGGTATCGACACCAAATCGGAGGGTGTCGTACAAAAAATTAAAATTTTTCTTTATAATGGCCACAACAAAACCTCTCAACTCCAAGTGGCCGGGGGCACCCCTTAGAGTTGACCGATTGATTTCAAATTTTATGCATAATAGTTTTATGGGTATTGACACCAAATGGGAGGGTGCCGTACAAAAAATTTAAATTTTTCTTTGTAATGGCCACAACCAAACCTCTTAACTTTAAGTGGCCGGGGGCACCCCTTAGAGTTGAACGATTGATTTCTCTTTTTACACATAATTTTTTTATGGGTATTGACCGAAGTTTTTCACCTTATGTCAAAATTTTGTTTTTACAATTTTCACCTGCACCAAAAATTGTGTTCTGTCATTATTTCGTCAGTTCGCACACAACAGTCCGTATATAAAATAAAAATTTTTGAAGTACTCTAACTAAGCTACCAATCTTTCATTTGATATCGCATTTGACTTAGTGAAAAACGTTTTCAACAACTTCACGTTATAGTCCTATCAACTCAACATTAAGTAAAAACTCTTGAATATGTTCACCACAGGAATACATCTTTTGGTGTTAGTTATTGGCGATGCAATAAATATCGCAGTCTTCGTTTAAAGTCAATTCTACATACCAATGAAAATCAGATTGTACGAGAGTCGTTTGATTACAAACATAGCGCCAAAAACTATGAGGGCCAAGCTCATAAGCTAGTTAATGAAATAAAGAAAGTTAATGAAATAATGGCTAGCTAGTTAATGAAATAATGGCTAGCAAAAGCCAATCCTGGAGCGTCAACTCATCTCACAATTGCAATTGGAATGGCTCAAGCATCGGAAGGTGTGCAGATGGCTCTACCAAAACAAAATTCACAAATTTGACGCTTACAGTACGCCAAAAGTAAAACAAATGAGAATTCTCTAGCCAATCCGAGAGATATTCATATTTTAATATTTGAAAAATATAATATGGTATTAAAAGATTGAGGAATTGATAATAATTCTTTTTGCTCATACAACTTTGACAGATTTCTAACTAATTTAAAGTGGTTCCAGAAATATTTTAATTTTTTTTAATAATATGGTGCGTTGCATTGCCATGTATATTAGCATTATTACCAAATAAGACATGATACTTATTGTAAAATGTTTATGGGAGTTTAAGAATTAATACCTAATGCAAATCTAGAATAATTATTACAGATTTAGAGATTGCAGCAATGTGTACCACCGATATGAAATTTTTTGGATTCTCAGGTTTTGAACATGTCGCTACAATATGATTATTATATGCAGCAGTGTGTTCAGGCAAAGGAATCCAGTGAAATGAAGAACAGAATATTGGCAGAATATGATGAATATTGATTAAATAATTTGGGATCCAAAATCAATAAAATAAGATTAATTTGTAAAAAAGATTAATGACGTGAAGTCGTTGAAAACGTTTTTACTAAGTCCAATACGGTATCACATGAAAGATTGCTATCTCAGAATTCTTTACAAAAATTTATATTTTATATACGGACAATATGTTTTTTTACTATAAAATCTTTTTTACATAATATTTTTTCGGGTGTGATTTTTAGAAGTGATATTTTTTCGCCTGTGATTTATGTATGTGATATTTTTTCGTGTATCATTTTAGGGTGTGATATTTTCTCGCGTGTGATTTTTGGATGTGATATTTTCGTAATGTGATATTTTTAGATGTGATATTTTCGTAATGTGATATTTTAGTGATGTGATATTTTCGTATAGTGTGATTTTTTCGCTGTGATATTTTCGACGTGATATTCTTTCGTGTGTGATTTTTTCGCGTGATATTTTATCAGGACACCGTGTAAATAGGTGTAAATACGTGTAATTACAATATGTGTCACAAAAACAGGTGGAAACATTAAAAGACCTAGGTCATACGAGACAACACGTGTTTTGAGGTATTGAGGGACGCCAATTTGTTTGTGTTTTTTTATGGATAACTTAACAATAAATTTTATCACATAATAAAAATTAGAAAGTTGAAAATAAAACAATGTACCAGATAATGCCTACCATTTTTCTGTTGTCGTTTGAAAACGGCCTTTTTCAAACTATAAATGCCTGCCGATAGAGGTCTTCGCTCTCTTGTTTCGACTATTTGTCAGAGCAGATGGCATCTGTTATTTTGAAGTCTTGTGTTAAAAGTTTTGTGGAGTTTATTTTAATTTTTTTCTGAATATAAAACTAAGATGCATGTTAATCGAAATATAAAATGATATTCATTTTTGTTAGTTATTTAAATACTGGTAGTGTTGATCTCAATTTTCCTATAAAAATATTTTATTTAAATTATAAAATTGTTCTTTATAAAAGAAAGAGTGTAGTTACAAAACCAAAAGATACACAGGCGGATGATAGAATTAATCTAAAAAATTGATATACTTAAGTAAAATGTTTTTTTTATGGTGTGCTTATTATAATGTTAAATGATAAAAAAAATCATAATTGTATTCATATCAAATAACTGGTTATATTCTGTGATAACAATTTTTGTTAAAAAAACTGTTAACTAACAAATCCTAATTGTATTTGTGTATAATCATTATTAAAATTCTATGATTATTATTTCAAAGAAATGTGATTAAAAAACTACTAACTAATAAAACCATAATTCTATTTATAACAAATGTTTGGTGTATTTCTGTGATAACCATTGCCTAAAAGTGAAGTGACCCATTGAATGCGTCTGGAGGGTAAATTCGTTCTGGATTGTAATTTACATTACATAATTTACCACATGCTACAATTACATCCTGCGTGCTGAATACTTTGGTACATTTCTGTGGTAGCCATTTTTTTATGTTATGCATTGTCGTCATCCTGAACGCTGAATAATTGAATATATTTCCGGAAGATCAACAACCTCCGTTATCACCAATAAGTTTTTACTGTAACAATTTTTTCAACATTGTCGTCATCCTGAAGGCTGAAAAGTAGATATATCTCCGGAATATCAACCAGTATTGTTATCATCAACGAGCTTTTATTGGAACCATTTTTCAACCTGGCCGTTATCCGGCATGCGGAATTCCTCAAACAATGGACTAAGTGAGGATGAATGAGTATATAAGCTTTTGGGAGCGGGATCTGGACGAGCTATGGGGTGAGTCAATTCCTTTTTTTTGTGTGAATGAATACGTATGTAAGTATAAATGTGGGGGTGAATGAACACATAAATAAAGTTTCGATTTTTTGCTTTTTTTGAGTATAACAAAGTAAGCCATTCAATATTTCTAAGGAATGTGAAAAGTTTTTAAACTAAAGTCAGAAGTGTGACATTCATTATTCAATCATTATTGTAGTAGTTTTGTGTTTTCTTATTAAACCATTTTTATTATTATTTCTGTGGTTTATTCTATAAATATAAAAAAAAATGCTTTGAACAAAAACAAAATGCTAAATCAATTTAAAAACTATGTTTATCAAAAACTGTGATTGGTTGTACTTAAAAATGCAACAGATTTAGATTGAGTAATTTACGTAAAAAACAAAAAAAAATGTTTTTTTTGGAATGGAAATCTATTTATTTTTACAACAAGCTCATACTTACTCACATGCTCATAACGACCAAATTTAATTTTCAATTTGACCGTTTTAGTACTGTTTGCAATATTGTTGTCTTCATTCCTTTGATCTCGGTTAACAAGTAAAATTCTAGCACCGATAATTTTTATTTCAATTGTCTTGTTGTTCCCTTTCTTTTTTCTAACAACGGATCAGTGACGAGCTTAAAATAATATATTACGTTAAATAAAATTGTATAATATAGATTGTAATTATTTTAATCTTTCAACAGTTTTATTTATGTCTTGAATATTTCTAAAATTTCCAAATTCTGTTTATGTCTTTAATAGGGAAAGAACTAAAAATGTAAATTTAAATTATAAGAATGTTTTTTGGTTTAAAAGTGGTTCTCGCTCGCCAAAGGTAAATTTTAATTAAGGTTTCTTACAATTAAACTTCAAATCTTTGTTGTTACCAAGAACTAAAACTGGACGAAAGAAAAATTGAAATTATCAGCCTAGTTAATTATGTTTAGGACCAATAAACCAAATTCTATCTGTTTATATATATAGATCTGCAATCGTTCTTTTACATGACTTAATTGATTATAGTTACGTGGGTGCGTGTGTGTGTGTGCATGTGTGTGAGTGGGTAAGGGTGCGTGAGTGTATGAGAGGTGAGAGTGTGTGATTAAATATGGTGTGGAACGTGGTAATCGCGGTTCTTGTCACATATGGGTGGTCGCCAGAGTCTACTTATTTCAATTCGCTATTCCTTGATCCGTATATATTACGCGAAATACGCGTACTATACTGGTATTTGTGCTGGAGCAGCAGGCAATCTTCATTCGACCCCACTTACTGAAGCTAGTTTGGGGCTTTAAAAATCTCATCTAGGTGCGCAACCTGCTATGCGCTTCATTACACGACAAGGTGCGGCACTCGCGCCCATACTTTTTCATTTGGCACTAGAGTACGCGATAATAAAAAGCCGAATTGAGACACAAATCTGCATATATAACAAATCAAGTCAAGTTCTTGGCTACACAGATGATATTGTGCTTCTTGGACGTAGAACAAGCGACTATGCATCAATACTGGCAAAACTAAAGTTTTACCAACATCTAGGAACAAACCTCCCGGAAATCTGGATACTGCCGACCATTAAGTGGAACGCGTGGAAAACTTCAAATACCTCGGGTCTTTAATAACATCATCAAATGACATGCAGGCAGATATCAAAGCCTGTGCCTCTGCCGCATACAGAGTTTTCTATGCATACTCAAAACTTCTGCGATCAAAACATCTTTTGCGGTCGTGTAAACTCACGCTTTACAAAGAATTAATCCGACCTGTGCTTGGTCATACGAACAATTTATGGCCCATAAAAAGTTGCTGAAAACCAGTATAGAATCCGAATGAATCACGAAATCAGACAGCTTCATGGAGGCTGCGATGTAATCGGATTCATTAAATCCAATCGGAATAGATGGTTTGGTCATGTACAAAGGGCTCTATTAGACATAATGGTAAAAAAGCGTCCCAACAACAACCAGCTGGTGTACGTTTCTTAGACACACATTTTTTATTTTGGTTCTAATTGTTTACAAAGGAAGAGAGAATAAAAAAAACATTTTATAGGAGACGATTTTTTTGTTCTGAGCGGTTCTCCTTTTATAGCTAAAGGTAGTTTAAACAAGGTACGGATTTTAAATAAATGTTCAATTTAACGTATCTCAAGAACTACTTTAGACGGATTTAAAAAATTTTTGTTTCAAAGACGATGAGTTATTTTCAGTAAAGATTAAAGCAGTTACAATTTTTTATAATTAATTATAAAAGACTAAAAAATAATAAGAATTGCAGGGATGATATTCCCTTTGATTTTCATTTTGTTTCCTAAATAATTTTCTAATTTATTTATTTTTCGACATAACATCGAAAACTTAAATTTGACGATTTTTTTGGAAAATTATAGAAATTTAAAAAAAAAAATTTACCTCAAATTAAAAGATTTATTAAAAAAATTTCTATAATATCGAGAAAAAATCCCCGAAATCCAAGTTTTTGGATTAGTAGAAAAATAATAATGTTATGAAATTATGGGAGAATATATAAAAAATAATGGCGAATGTTTTTCTGAAAACCTCAGTATGAGCTGAGCACTGAGGTATTCACCGTAAAAAGCTGTTTTTTATGAACTCTGTACACTTGTCTTCGATCATCTCAAAATATTTACAAGAACGACCTCGGCAACTGTAAAATAGTACCGAAACATAGGGAATAATAGTCATGGAACAAGATGAATGCAAGCTAACAGACAGAAAAGTGTTTTCATGGGATGTAAACGTTAGAAATCATTCAGCTTGAGTGATGATACACTGTAAGTTTAAATGTAGCATCATGTTGATGATTTTTAAATATATACAAGAGCAAATTTGATCAAGGCATTGTAGGTATGTCCAAAAATCGTTGAATCTCAAAAAATTATTTTTAATCAATTTCAAACCGAATTTTTTGACAAACACACTTCTGTCTAGCATTGTTTGACACTCATAAGTAATTATTTAGATCATTTTGATTAATTAATTATGCCCAATATGTAACGTTTGTTTGAATTTACAATCAAGTACAGAATACTAGAACACTTTGAGTACCTAGTAAAAGTGTATAGCAAAGGAGGTTGGGGCTTGGCAGTCACATCTGACAGTAAAGACCAACTGCCGGAGCGAAGCACTTTTTCATTTTCCATCTGCGGTGCTACAACATTACATTTCTTTTCATTGACATAACCAGGTAGTACAAATAACATTTTAACTCACCTTCGGACAAGTCTCTTCAAATATATATCTTTTTTTTTTTTTTTTTTTTTTTTTTAATAAGAAGTGTTGTGTAGTAGGAATTACAAAATGTGTCACAACAACACATAGATACCTTTTAAGACGTAGGTCCCACAACAACATGCGTCTTGAGGTATAGGTGGACGCTTTTTTTAAATTTTTGTGGATTTAAAGCACTCGAGACTATTGATTCGGGCAAAGCATTCCATGTGTACGATGTACGCACAAAGAAATCTCTTTGCATTCTATTACTATGACTTTTATAAGTTTAGTTTTGTTATATATTCATTATTCATTTTCTTTACATAAATATTTCGAGTTTTTTTTTAATATCTCTTTTGTTTTAATTAAACGAAACAAAAGAATTGAGAATGTATGAACTTTTCAAGTTTTATATTGTTCCGTTGTGTTGAAACATAAAAAAAACACCGAATATATATGATCGTTTCCAATTTTATATTGAAATGTTTCGGTGTGTGAAGTTGTACAACCAATTAATATTTGCAACAGATGAGATGAATAAAATTTTATCAAAGGATAAACCATATTTTCTTTTTTTCTTTGACTTAGATGAAAACCAAAGCAATTTGCTTTTGTGTAGTATCATCCTGCATGTGATTTTTTTTTGCATTTTCTGTCTATTCCGATGCCTTGGTATTGATAAAGAGAGTCAGACAGCCACACAACGAGAGAATGCTTATGAATTCAGTTTTTTTCTCACGTTTAGATAAATCTAAAATACATATATACATATAGCTGCATTTTTATGATTTTCTTTTTGAGTCGTGATTTATATCTTTAAAAAAATTAATTAAATTCATTGTTTTAGTCGTGATTTATAATTTGCGAAAAATTATTAATTTTTATCGAGTCGTGATTTAGAAATGACAAAATAAAATTAGAATTCGACTGCAGTCGATTTTTTTTAGATTTGAAAATACAAAACTAAAATGATCAAAATCGTTCGTGATTAGTGTTTTGAAAATTAAATTCATTCTTGAGTTCAGGTGGGATTTAAAATTTAATAAAAGTTAAACTTAAATTTTTTGGATGTCATTCGTAGATGAAGTCACGTATACTTAAAACTGCCTTTCTTACTGCGTTTTGTTTAGTTTAACTGTAATTGTATATAAAAAAAGACATTGGAAGAAAACCGTATTAAGTTTATTGATGTAAAAAAATTATAAAAAGAAAAAGATTAATACTAATATTTGATTAAAAGGAAAATTTGTAATTTAAAAACCAAAATTTTGTGTTTATTTTGTATGATATCATGGATAACTGGAATTTGCTGTAATATTATATTTAAGTGAAGCACGATCACGATGTCGTAGGCGCTATTTGGGTAAAATATGAGAATTTGCTAAAGAAATTGGAATATCATAAATCATGTCAACGTCGAAGTAAACAATTTCACTGTTGGTACTATATTGGTATAAAAGCACAAGTCACGGCGACATACAAAGGGAAAAGTCGCCTTTCTACCAATTGTTATGGTCCTATATATTAGGTTTTTTTATTTAGAGATTTCTTTTGGCAGAGGCCATATTGGGTTTTATTATTTCTATTTTGTAAAATATCCTGGCATAACTGTAACCTTAATACAGTTACTACATACAGTTTTAGTAAGTTTTCTCTCAAACTGCTTTTATGGCTATAGCGACTAAAATCTTCGGTGGTTATACCGTTGATTGGCCTTTACAAAAGCCGTATTGATCCTCTGACAGATGTTTATTTTTTTTTTGGTTACTTGCTCTAATTTTATGCATATGATATAGCCTAAGACCTGACAAGCATTATCCAAAATAAAAATTAAGTATTAAACGCTGATGTCTCAAAATTTCTAGAAGACTTCTTTTTATAACAAGCATGACAAACTTAATATGTTGCTTGGTATGATACTCTTCGTATCTTTGAAATTTCATCACTCTTTAAATAAACTGTTTGTTAGTACTTATCAACAACCGTCCTGGTAGAAGAATTTCGTACTTAATTCGATAAAATAAATTTTTTTCAATACGACCAATTTGACATCATATTACTTGATGATCAATTCTCGATTACTCCACGCTGACTTTCCATTTGATTCCTAAAAAGCTACTTACATATTATAAACCAACGAAACTGTTTTCTTAAAGGTTCAAGGTCACAAATAAATCCAGCAATACTCCACTCCGTATCATTATTATTTCCACTACCCTATCCGGTCCGAGCTTTAAGGTGGAAAAAAAAATTCTACTGCACGAATTTCGGAAATTAAGTAATGTTTTCCAAAAAAAATTGACTGTAAGCATCATAATCAAATATTTATATGTATTGCATATACAAAACCAGATTGGTATAAATATACGGGATAGAATCAATTGATAGACAAATAAATAATACAATAACAAAACAATTTCCATTATTAAAATGCTTATTACAAAATGTAATAATTAATTCATAATATGAGCAATTTCACGAAGATTCAACAACGTTTTGACTTGACCCCTTTTAATTTTGATTATTTTTTGTTTATAGATAGTCTTTGATAAATAAAAAATACAAGTTCTCTTAGAATTTTTTTTTTCGACCAGGGGTCTTCACAGGGTGCCTCAATTTTTGTTATTTTGTGATGTGAGTACATTTTGACGAGCGATTGTAGAAAAACTACTCAATCGATTTTCATAAATGATATGTCGTTGAATAGGTATTAGAACAAAGTTTTTAAAAATGTACACTGTTAATTTTTTGAAATAATTTTTAATGGTGTAACATAAGAAAAAAATAGTGTAATTGAAAAAAAGATGGCATAGCCTTTTTTTTTTTTTAAACTAAATTGAAGCTTATTTTATATCTAACAACTTGTGAAAGTTTAGGACTAGCTATATTTTTTGTTTTAGAGATAAAATTCGTTGTGCATATGACTGTCGGGAATCAGTTTTTTTTTTCTGAAGGAAAATTATAAAAATGGCGATTTTTCAGATTTTTTTTTTATGTTAAATATCAAATATTTTATTATTAAATGAACTTTTTAAAAAGCAATTTCTGTCAAGTTCAGCAAAATTTTGCGACATTTTGACTCGACCCGTTTTAATTTGGTTTATTTTGGTCTATATTTAAAAAAACTCTACTTGAAGCCGTATTTTTCATTTATCAAAGGCTATCTATAAACTAAAAATAAACCAAATGAAAACGGGTCGAGTCAAAATGTCGCAAAATTTTGCTGAACTTGACTGAAATTGCTTTTTAAAAAGTTCATTTAATTATAAAATATTTGATATTTAACATAAAAAAAATCTGAATCTAAAAATCGCCATTTTTATAATTTTCCTTCAGAACAAAAAAAACTGATTCCCGACAGTCATATGCACAACGAATTTTATCTCTAAAACAAAAAATAATGCAAGTCCCAAACTTTCACAAGTGGTTAGATATAAAATAAGCTTCAATTTAGTTTAAAAAAAAAGGCTATGCCATCTTCTTTTCAAATACACCATTTTTTTTCTTATGTTACACCGTTAAAAATTATTTCAAAAAATTAACAGTGTACATTTTTAAAAACTTTGTTCTAATACCTATTCAACGACATATCATTTATGAAAATCGATTGAGTAGTTTTTCTACAATCGCTCGTCAAAATGTACTCACATCACAAAATAACAAAAATTGAGGCACCCTGTGAAGACCCCTGGTCGAAAACAAAAATTCTAAGAGAACTTGTATTTTTATTTATCAAAGACTATCTATAAACAAAAAATAATCAAAATTAAAAGGGGTCAGGTCAAAACGTTGTTGAATCTTCGTGAAATTGCTCATATATAAATCAACACAATTCAATGAATATATACAATAAAATAAAACCATAATTTTAAATTAGTTATGAGAACAATTTTAATTTCAATTAATTTTAAATTTTAATACAAACAATGTTGTAAAATTCATTATTGTAGTAAGTTTACAGGTCTCGTCTTGTCCTTTATTTGGGTAAATTCCTATCGCCAACTAATTTTTTGACAACTTTGGTTGTTTCCTTCCGCTCATAGTTATAGTGTTATATTGTTATAGAACGTATTTTAATTATGTTAACTATTTTTGGTTAATACAAAAATGTACTGTTTTTAAATTCTTGTTGGTTTATTGATTTCAACTCAGTACTGTGTAACCGATTTATACTGATATGATAGACTTTCTAAGCTTACTAGACTTTGCTGGTGTGGTTTGTTATTGTTAATGCACATATGGAACACGGAATGTTACAAAACCAATAAAATTTTCTTCAATATCTCATCAGAGTTCTGTCCTTTTATACTTATCAAATTCTATGTATGGTTGAACTTTAACAAACTAAATAAATTAAAAAAAATTCTCCTCGTACCCGTCTTTGTTTTTCAATAAAAATTATTAAACATATCAACACATTTGAAATAGAAAATGGTGAAAGGTTACATATAGTTAGTCCTGTGTAAACATTTTGTTGCTAAATATTTAATTTCCTTATACTAAATACACGAATAAAAACTAAGCATTCAGACAAATTAAAAAGAATAAACAAGATTTTCCAAAAAAAAATTGTACAAGAAAAGTTTTGTTTTTCATTTTGGGAAAAACATTAATCCTCTCACAATAGAAACAAAAACAGAAAAATATAATATTTACTTGTTGAGTCAAAAATCATAATATTATTTCCTAAAAAGAAAAACGAAATGAATTTTCCTGTTTTGATAAATAAATGAAAATGTATAAAAAAAAAAAGCTCATGTATGGTATATCTATGAGTAAATATGGATATGAAGTAGGAAATTTTTTATTTTTAGTAGTTTTTTTTCTCTCCATTTGTTGGTTAACACAAAATTTATTGTTACAGATTTAATGTAAATAATTTATTTGTGTTTCTGGAAATTTATATGTTTTGTAAAGAAGAGGCTAAGAGTGTATGGAAAAATAGATGTTTTGATTTTTTATGCATGAATGGAATAAATATGTTATGATTTTAATAACAAGAATTTCTACCAAATTCGACTTTAGTCAACCAGTCCTTTTCTATGATCTATCACATTAGTTTAATCAAATCACAATCTCCTTCTGCTACAATTCCATATCCGTACTTATAACACATAAACGTGAATAACAATCTCAAATAAAAATTCAATTTAATCACGATCAACATCCGATTTTAAAATTTTTCTAATTAGAATTTTGTCCCTCATATTTACAACAAAACAAAACAATGCAAGGCTATCATTAAAAAAATGTCACGATCATAAAACTATTGTATAATTCCTATTCCCAAAAATAAAACAGAAACTCAAAATCACTTAAGTCATTGAACCTGAACAATATAGAAACCACTTCAGAAATTTCATCACCGGTTTCCATATAATTGAAACAAAAAATTTAAATATTACATAAACACAATACCGTAACCTCTTATATTCCAATCCTTGAATACAAGAAGAATATGGATATGAAAAAAAAATCGTGCTTTTGTGTCCAACACAACGGAATACATGCAATTAAATCAATATTATTAATCTATGAATCAAAAACCTGAGAGAGCAGAACTGTTGTTTTTCTGTATAATTTAATTTTTCCTAATTTTATTTTTCTAAGCACGTTCCTATGAGACAGCTGCGAATTCTTATTGTTTTTTTTTTTGGGTTGGCTGTTTTGTTTTTATTAATATATTAAAAATGAAAAATAAAAATTTGGGTCCGTGTAAAATTGATCCTCATCGGTTGTTTGTGTTTTATACGATTTTTATTGTTGTTGTTGTTGGATTTGCTATTTCACGATTTTATGTTAGTTGTATGTAAATTCATATGCGTTTTGTAAGGGATTGAATTAAATTTATGTAATGAAATTGTAAATTAAATGTTTTTTAATGTGAATCTCTATTGTAGTTCATCGCTTCTCTTTTTTTAGTATATACTTACATCTTTTTTTGTCACACATTCTATGGTTTTTTTTTTGCCAAATCTAAGGTCTGTCAAAAATTTAGTTAGTATTAGCATCGTTTATTCGATTTCGAATATTCTTGAGTTTCTGTTGGGATATCATTGAGATTGCTGTTTTCAGATTGCTGAGGATGAGTTAAATCCTTTTTAATCAAACAAAGAGCTCACTAGCTCTCTCTTAATATATTTCTCTTGTGTTTCTAGACTAGTTTCTCTTTTTGTTTGAGTAGATCCAGGCTTCTAGAATCAGCTGGATCAGTTTTATGTATATTATCTCAGTGTGTGACAATGTTAGGTTTAGGTTGGGCATTTCTTCTCACATTGCATAATTAGTTATCTGTTCTACAATCGAGATTATAATGACAGGTTAGCAGACTATTCATTGTTAAAGTTGTTGGTAATGGTTTTTTCAAAACTCCAAAATATGATTTACAATATTTCTTCTTTAAGAGTTAGCATTCAGGTTAAAGTTCCATAGATTAGTGATTAATGTGTCATAGTGTTCAAAGAACCCATAACCTATATTAAAGCTTCTTACATTTGGTATAAAATTGTGAATAGATTTTTCGTCGTGTGTTGAGTGGCCTAGCAGTTAGCAAGCTGAACTTAAACTCGGCTGACACGGATTAGCTTCCCAGCTAGGTCAAAAATGTTTTTAAGAAAAACATTAATAACCAATATGGTTGATAAATTGAAAAAACGCTCAATCGGACCGATTTATATCCTTTTCTCTATCCAGTCTTATAATTTTGAAATCAAAAACGCCATCAATTATCTTAGATTAATTTGATTTTTTGATGAACCATTACCACAATAATGCTATTCGATATGTAAATAACAATTACATTGATTCAGTTAATGAGAGCATTACAGTTTGGTTGCATTTGTCCAAGGGTATCCAAATGTTTGTTTATTCGCAATGTGTTGTTCTCAAAATCGTGGTGGTAGATTGACTGGTGTTATGAGGATGTTTTATCCGTTGCGACTGTGTTGCTACATTTTTGCTCAACCATAATATTTGTAATTATTGAAACATAGATTACGAACGCATCGATTTCGATGTTTTTAGTAATTATAAATACTGGAATCCGACTGATGTTTTACGGAGTTCTGATTAAATTGTTGATGAGCTGTGATTAAAACGTTGATGAGTTGTGAGAATAATTAGAAAAAAAATCAATGTTATTTATTTGTTTTGTAATTAGAAAAAAATTTAATCTCATACCAGAAATAATAAAACAAAAAAATGCATTGTTAGTGAGCTCAATTGTGTTCGTTCTAGAAAAATATACCAAATGCCGTGCAATTTATACAATCAAAGTTAGTTTAATTGTGATAATATAAAATAAAATATACTAAAATGCCGTGCAATATATAAAATCAAGGTAAGCTCTATTGTGATAGCATAAAATAAAAGAAATACAAAATACCGTGTAATTAAAAAAAAATCAAGGTTATTTATTTGTTTTGTGTAAATTATAATAGTAAAAATATGGAGGGGCTGAAATCTCAAGCTCTGAGATATCAAGACTTTGGTCTGGGTTAAGAATTTTTATATAGTTTTCGGCAAAAAACTTTTATGAGGACATGGTTTTTAGTTTTGGGCAGCGATGTATATCAAACATAACTCTTTGTTGAAGTACAAGTATTTTTTTATCTCTGTTTAGAAATTTATTACAAAACTAACACGAAACATCAATACTTTGCGAGAAAATTAAAACAGATCATAAATTAACATAATTTAGTGAAAAGAAGATACAATCAGCAAACTACTCAAAAACCTCTCCATTTAGCGTTTCGAGAAAATATTACAAAATCACAAATTCATATTTCTTTCAAAACTCGAAAAATTTTGTAAAAATTAAATAAAATCAAACTTTTTCAAAATTCTGAAAACATTTCAACAATTATTACAAAATCATATATTAAATTTTTTTTCAAAAATTCTAAAAATATTGCAAGAATTGTAAGAAAATCAAAAAATTGAAACTTTTTCTAAATTCCAATAATATTCCAAAAATTTTTAAAAATTCAAGTGTTTTTTAAAAAATTCTAAAAATATTGCAAAAATTATTATAAATTCAAATATTAAAACTTTTTTCAAAATTCCTATAACTATAACAAATTCAAAAATTTTCATATCCAATTTAATGCTCATGCATTACATTTACGTCATAAAAACAACCAAATTTTTTTTTTTTCTAAAAAATTGGCTAAAAAAAATAAATGAAATCATTTTTTGACACACTTGAAATTATTTTTTTGATAAATTTTTTTTGACAAACTTATAATTTCTATAATAATGATAAAATTTCATGTCATACAAATAATTAATTTTATTTTTTTCCAAAAAATTGGGTAAAAAAATAAATAAAAATTTTTCTTTTGACACACTTGACAAAATTTTTTTGACAAACTTATAATGCAATAATTTAGTTTTTGGTCTCGCATACCAATCCCAACCATCAAGATTTCTTCAAATTCAATTTTTCTATTCGTAATTACTTAAAAGTAACGTTTTTTAAGCAAAACATATGCAAATTTCCTTGTTTTGACACACTTGACGATTTTTTGACACACTTCCCGTATAGTTATCGAACACATCGTCCTGTCGGCTCTTTTCATTGACTAGGACTATTTTTAGAAAAAAATTTTGGAATCCGTCCATCGGTTTTCTAGATTTCGTCCGGCCGGGAGACAGACAAACATTTTTTTTTGCTTTTTTAGCATCAGTAGGTCCTAAAACGTCTAGAAATACCAAAAGATGTGAGAATAAAAATTTCACTTTGGGCTCTAGAATGTAATATTTAGGTATCGAAGGTATTTGAATCTCATCAAAGAACTAAGAAAATCATTGTTAGTTAGTTCAATTGTGATAGTACAAAAAAAACTAAATACAAAATGCCGTGTGATTATTTAAAGAACAATCATTAAAATTATTCGTCTCAGAAAGAGATGATTACATTACGATTAGCTTAAATTTACCTCTAGTGAATTAATCAATTAGTTTATTTTTAATCTGTAGGATATATAGAAAAAAAAATTATTTAAGTTGTTTTGTTAAAAAAAGAAATAAAAATTGAATGAACCCAATACATAACCTCAACAATCGTGGTTTCGTTTTTGTTAGTGTTTCTTTTTTTTTGGTTGGCGTGGCTAAATGTAAACTGTTGAGTTACAAAAATAAAAAGGTCACCAATAACTAGTTGAACATAATTTTTTTTATAAATCAACTCTCTGTAATATAACTGTTTAAAAAGGGAAAATTTTGCTTCTGATGAGAAGGCTGTTAACGAAGTTCATTAAAAACAAATCTAATAAATATTCAACATTCGACCTAGCATTCTGGTGCAATAATTCCATCGATTTAACATCAGTTCATGATTGTTGCTAACTATAATTTTTTTGTTGAGTATCGTTCAACGATTTGTTATATTTTGGGATCACCGTTCTACAAAACACCAGTACCAGTTTGAAGCGAACAACACAAATTATTTTAGATAGTTAAGATACATATTGTGATAGGCTTAGAATAAGGAAGGTGGAGAGAAATTAGATCTGCTTAAATCATGGGGTTAGTCACTTGCATATATTGTATCACTATATATATGTCCTGGTATTTAATTGGCCTTTAATCTTACCTAATGTCTTACAAAAATATCATTTAATATTGGGGTGTTCGTGACGGTGGCGGTTTTTTCGTCGTTGAGGGTCACCAGAGTCTCTTTTTGGCACTTTTCTTTTTGTTTCTGATCTGCATAATATTCAAAATACGCGCACACTGTTTATTTGTGCTGGGGTGGCAGGAAAACTTTCTCAAACCCACATGTTGAAGCTAGTTCCGAGTTATCAACCTCGCTAGGTGCGTGGCCTGCCTCTACTGATCCATTAGTGTTTTCAATGGACCCGGTTCTCCATTACACTGGACGATTGACAGCAGGATTTTTTCGAGTTGGGAGCGCGTGAGTATGTGCGGTGCGTATAAGTGTGTGCATGAAATACAATTGATTACTCGACCTAAATTATTACGCAATGAATTTGGAGTTAAATAAAATTACTAATGATGCTTTGATTAATCATGCAGATTTTCATAACATCACATATTATGGTTATATTAAGAACTATACAAAGTCTTTTAACTTATTACTAAAATTGGTGTCCATTCCACTGGAGTTTCGTGATAACTTACAAAAATTTTATTTGTCTGTTTATTAACTGAATATGTAATTAAACTACACTACCATAATAAAACAACAACAATGTATTACCTTTATTCACATTCATTAAAAGGGCATCTAAAGGATTATAGTATTTGAAATGTTTTGATGGATTACTATCAATGATTAAGGCTTCCATCCGAAGTACCTTACTGCTCTCGAAAGTTGTCTGGCGTAAACAATTAATCTCTTACTGCGCATGTAACCACTTTGATTATATTAAATGAGATCGTCATAGGATTCAAATCTCAATGAAGATTATCGATTAGAAAAGTTTTTTTTTGATTCGAGACTTTTAGGGGAGGAAATGTTACAAACCTTAATTCCCGCCACTAATACATTCGTTACGTGATTAGAGTAAATTTAAACTAAATTATGTGACATACCTATACTCGGATGTAAAGCAATAGCATTACCAACATCAACAATTTAACTTAAAACTTACGGGAACCATTGTCATTTGAACGGGAATAATGTTAATTTACTCGACTGATATACAGCGGAGAATGTTAATAAAATAAAAGATGTTAAAACTAGTAGACCTAATCGCGGATTGCTTAAAGCGAAGTTCAATTATTTGGAAAATGTGGAAAGGGATTCCCATAGAGAATTCTAAGAGGAATTATAAAAGATAAATAAAAGGTAGCTTTGTGAACGATCTTATAGATGGTTTTACTGTTTTGTTTAACCTACTTATAGAGGATGATAAGGTTATTGATGCCCATCCAAAAATTATGAACTGATGGGATCAACGGGTATCTAAATCGAATCATCGTTGTGTTATTCACGAATCTGGTGCGCAATTGAATGTTCAGATGTAGTTGTGGGTGTTTATGTGTATTTGTGTGTAAGCATGCGTGTGTATGTGGGTGTGTGATTATATCAGATGAGAGAGCGTATGAGTGTGTGAGTAAATGCGGGGTTGGACGTGGTGATCGTGGTTCTTTCATATATGGGGGTCGCCAGAGTCTAGCTAATTCACTTGCCCTTTTCTTTATCCGTTATTATCTCATGTTACGCGTACATTACCGTTATTTGTGCTGGAGTAGCAGGTATTCTTCTCTCGATCCTATGGGATGCAAAGAGTCAGGGGCAAAAAAATAATCTCGCTAGGTACGCGACCTGCTACGCCACTTCGTTGAGTTCCAACGAGGTAGCGCTTCATTACATAACTAAACGTTAATTGATAATGCAAGGTGGTTTTTTTTGTTATTATTTTTGCTGGATATAGTAATTCTAGATTATAATATTATAGCGAAATAGTAGTGCTATGTTTTATCGTTTATAACTACATCAGAATTGATGATTTTATTATAAGTTGTTTAAATTGTGAATAATAATTATTGGAAATTAATCAATAATTTCAAACAAACAATTTATAAACATTTTGGTGTGTCTTATAATATACCCACCCATACACATTTCATGCATACCCGCACACGTACACGCACTCACGCACCCTTTCATACATACACACATACCCTCACATACATATATTTTAAAAAAAAAACTCACCCCATAGATAGTCCAGACCCCGTCCCTCTGGTGTCGGTTGAGTCAGCCGTTTATCTCTCTTAGTTCAATTAGATGGTACGAATCAAACTGCTGAATCGATATATATGGATGGAACTTATGAAAGATTGAACTTATGAAAGATTGAACTTATGAAAGATTGACATATGGAACTTATGAAAGAGTGTTAATTCAGATGATGATGGATGATATCGGTTGATAAGCAAAATTTGGTAATATAGCTATAGTTGTGGATGCGGAATGATGTGTGATTATACTGACATCAAAACTATTGAACCATGCAGTGATGTACGAATGTAGATCGGTTGATAAGCCCAATTTGTAATATGGTTAAAATTGTGAAGGCAGGCAAATGATGTGTGATTATAATGATATCAAAACTATTGAACCATTCAGTGATGTACGAATGTAGATTGTTTGATAAGCACCATTTGTAATATTGCTAAATTGTGAATGCAGGTGAATAATCTGTGATTATAATGATTTAAAAAAAACAATTTCACCATGCAGTGATGTATGAATATAGATCGGTTGATAAGCGTAATTTATAATATTGATAAAATTAGGAATGCGGATGAAGATTGTGTACTTATATCAATGTCCAAAACTATTAATCCATGCAGTGATGTATGAACGTAGATCGGTCGGTAAGCAAAATTCGCAATATTGTTAAAATGGGTGAATGTGGACGAATGATGTGTGATTATGATGATATCAAAACTGTAAATAATCCCATCGACAAAGAAAGCTAAATAACGTAAAACGTTGGTAGCAATCGCAGGCGGTTGGACATAAAGTATCATACATACACCAAATGAAATATTCGCACGTAAACTCATATACCCCGAATCAATAGGTATAGCTGTTGCATTAAGTGAATTATTAGTAATCCTTCCACTACACACTTTTGTTCCAAAATTTTTGGTATCTGACCATCAGCAGGACAATACAAACAAACACGATTTTTTTTCCTATTCAGTTTTTGTTTTATATTTGAAAAAAAAAAAATAAATTATTACGGTATATCACTAATTAGAAGCTTTCAGCACAACAGATAAAGAAAACATTTCAACTATGTATTTGTTTATTCTAGGAACGGTTAAATTACACCAAACAATACTTGAAATCATTAACTAGTAGTTTTCTACACAACAAAAAAAATGTCAACTATATATTTATTTATTCTAGAAACTTATCAATTCGACTAATCATTCCTTAAATTATTAATTATAGAAGTATTCTACACAAAAGAAAATTTTACTAATATATTTGTTTATTCTAGAATCGGTTAATTGTACTAATTATTATTTTAACTCATTAAAATTAGTAATCGAACAGTCACTTGACAACAGTCCAACAGGATTGAACAAAAAAAACTTAATTTACAGTGAATTTAACTAGATAATTTGTACGGCACCAGAAAACAGCATTTTGAAGAGACCAAGAAAATTTTATTTACCGTACATGGTGAAGGTCGCCTCAATTTCGGGTAACAACAACATTAAATCTACTTGTAAGCCAAGAGATCATTTAACAATTACCTGTTCTTTTATTTGCGAATGAACACCAATCCATAAAATTTTCTTATTTAAATCACTTATCGGACAAAACACACACATAATATTTTTTTATTTTAATAATTCTATTATTCATTGGATTTAATTGAACTACACACAATTTCTTTTATTTTTAAATTTCCTATTTCGCGAACAAAAAAATATTTCTTCATGACCATTCGACCGAGCTGCCACGAAATCCAATGAGAACTCAATGTTAATGTCAAGACAAGGAGAGCCTCTATACGCGGCTAGGCGTAATTATAGGCAAAAAACTAACGAACGTTGGGGAATTATTTTTTTCCTTTCGTTAATTATTTATTCCCACTAAAAAAAGTCTTTACTATAGTAATATCTGCTACTAAAATGGGAAGATAATTATAAGCAGAAAAATTGTCTATGAAACGATTGTGGGACATCTACATGGGAATAGCGCAAATTATTATACAACTGTTCTATGCTAAGTTTATAGCAACAAACGATCACAAATTGAACATAGGAAATTACATTACATTACTTACAGAAATTACTACCATTTTTTGTGTGTGTTGAGGTCTGAGCAATGCTTAATGTGATAATATTATTTACAACTGAGGCACTGGATGGAAGTAACATCTTAATGTGGCCTTGAGATTAACCATCTGAAAAACGAAAAACTTCCCAAATTTGAATTGGAAAATTAGAATATTAGACATGTGCAGGCTCGCGACATGTTATCATTGTTATTTACAACGAATTCCTTGCCGACTTGGCCATTTATAATACAGAGATCTTGAAAGGCTTTGGATAAGCTCGGTTGGCGAAAGAAACGGTGTTGTTGTAAAGTGTGCGCTTCACAGTTACGCATTCAAAGACTCTTTTAGCTACCTCCTTAAAAATGACGTCAAGACTCTTGGGGGAAAAACGACCATATGGTGGTTGGGGCCAGGGAATCTAATGCGTTAAAATGACGCTAAACAGCATCCAATCAACCTATACCACACCAAAACCCCATTCGGCACCATTTCTAACCGGACTCTCAAGCAGGGGTGACGACATCGTTCTGATTCAGAAATAATGGATATCGAAGAACTCAATACTCGGGATCAGAACTCCCAGTCATAAACCTCTCTATAGATGAAAAACGTGATCTACGCAGGTGAAAAAGTTGAAATTTGAACTTGAGCGTTTTTTATTTTCCTGAATCTTGAAATGTAAGCAGTATGGACAAAATAAAAAATACTACTCATTTTAAATTTTTTTAAAGTGCTTAGTTTGAGCATAGGTGGCACCCCAACATGCATGAAAAATGAAAATTCTGCCAAATTAAATTGCTCAAGAACGGCTATACCGATTTCATCAAACTTTTTTTTGTTTGATAGATGATTAGTTAGTCCTTTGAAAAAAAATTAATTTATTGTTTTTTTTAATTAATTTTTAAATAAAAATATTAAAAATACTTCTTTAAAGATGGCGCTAGGGTCGAAGATCAATTGGAATTTAATTAGTTTTTTTTTTCTGAAAATAGTTCTATTCTTACTCTAAAATTTATCAAATTAACTCAGAAGCGTTAATTTTTGTTCTTGAGATATTTAATTTTAAAGATTTTTAGTCGGATTAAAATTCTATTTGTTCATTATTTTCTCGAACTTCAGTGGTTAAAATTTTTTGATGATATATATTGTTCGAAAAAATAATGAACAAATAGAATTTTAATCGGACTAAAAATTTTTAAAATTAAATATCTCAAGAACAAGAATTAATGCCTGAGTTAATTTGATGTATTTTGGAGTAAGGATAGAACTTTTTCAGAAAAAAAATTAATTTAATTCCAATTGATCTTCGACCATAGCGCCATCTTTAAAAAAGTTTTTTTTAATATTTTTATGTAAAAATTAATTATAAAAACAATTTATTATTTTATTTCAATCGACTAATTAATCATCTATCAAACAAAAAAAAGTTTGATGAAATCGGTATAGCCGTTATTGAGCAATTTAATTTCAAATTTACAGAAAATTTTCAGAATTTTCATTTTTCATGCATGTTGGGGTGCTACCTATGCTCAAACTAATTCTTAATTCTTTAGTTAATTCTTTAACAAAGTGAAAATTTCAGAGTCTTAGAGACTAAAAAGTAGAACTAAGAATTGCCAAGAGAAAATCCTGGAAACTCCTCTAAGAAAACCTAACCTAACAAATACAAAGAAGCTTATGTTATTTTTATTATGCATTATTTCAAATAAAGATAAAAACATCTGCTATCTTTATTTAAAATAATGTCATTAATGTACCAGAACGAATCTGCAGTTACTATATAAATTCGAACTTAACAATGCGATCTTTAAAAACACAAAGATCAAACAAAGAGAAAAAACTAAGTGGAGGCATTATAATATTAGAGTTAATGAAAAAACATTATTTTCCAGAAACTCAATAATTACACCGGCACACAAAAAAAACAACGTGGTCTGTACTTTGGGCGCCACCTATCTACGGGCATGTTTTTCGACCTGCGGAATACGAAGTTTAAGTCAGATTTAGCCGTCCACCCTTCAATTTCGAATTGCGGAAAACCGTGAAAAATAGTGAAAGTTGGATGTTTTGGTAAAAAAAAAAATTTGGGGATCTAAGACAAGCTCAATTTTCATGTATTTTGATCTCAAAGTACAGACCACTTTGTTTTATTTTGTGTGCCGGTGTTATAATTCAAAATCTAGTACAAAATTAAATTGTACATACTTTTGAATTTTGAATTGCTTGGGCTTCAAACGATAGACTGTAGTTATAAACAAAAACTTGAAGAAATGGAGAATTAAACATGAGATGAAAACAATTTTTTCATTTCTGAGTTTTCTCGTCCACGGCATTTACATTGATACCATTTTCACAACGAACATAGTTCATTGTATATGATGATTAATTTCCCTTCCAAGTCATTAAATTTAAATTATAAAAATTAAAACTAAGCATAAACTCTAAATTTCAATTTTTTAATTAAATTTCATTCGAACGTTTTAAAATTCCTATAGCAAAGGTCACATACACACATAAAAAACAATGAATTCCCTAAATTTCTTATCACATTCCATAATAAAACATAATATCTAACAAATTAAAACCACACTGACGTACAGCCCATAAAAATAATAAATAAAAAAAATAATGAAGTAAAAAAACAACAATTACAGTTCCTTAAAATTTAAATCACATAGTTGCGACAATCTTAAGCATGAATTCACCTTAAACCAAAGACGAAGCAGAAAAAAATTAATTCACTCGATTATGATTTTATGGTTTACTTTTGGGAATTTCAGTTTTTCCATCAGTTTTTCATTTTCGTTTGGATTAGAGGAGGGTTATGAGTTCATTTAGTTGAAGTTGAAATGTGATTATTACAATCGAGCTTGTACAGTGCATAACGACTATGCCGAAATTTCATTAAACACGATCAGACTATGAAATTACCAAAACCAAAAGTATCGCAACGAAAAATGTTAACAGGTTAAATTGACAAATTTTCGTTTTTCATTTTTTATTCTAATTTTTAATGTTATTTTTATAATCGTAAAAAATACGATTATCAGGAAAATGTTTTTGTTTTTTTTTTTTGTGAAAATTGTGAAAAGATATAAATGGAATTATTTTGTTCGTTTTTCATTTGTCTTATGGTTTATCTTAATTTTTACTTTTTTTTTTCTTCGGTCTAGTGGGAACACAAAGTAAGAATATAAAAAAAAAATTAACATTTATTTGGTTCGTTTTTGGAATTTTTAATTTTAATGTTAATAAAATAAGAGAGAGTGATTGAGGTTGGTGGTGTTGTTCTTACTGGGAATTTCGAATAATTTCTAGAAAATTATGATTGGGACTTGGGAATTGATTTGATCTATGAGTTTCATTTTTTATAACTTTCGTTTTGGTTGTATTAGGTTAAAGTAAA
This sequence comes from Diogma glabrata, assembly GCA_963693315.1. NCBI lineage: Eukaryota > Metazoa > Arthropoda > Insecta > Diptera > Cylindrotomidae > Diogma > Diogma glabrata. The sequence continues at coordinate 454,316,173 of OY856186.1, read as the reverse complement.
GTAAATGAATCAAAATGAATAACTTATAATGATAAATAATGAAAAATGAATGAATATTTATGAGTTCATTATGAGTCACATAAAATTTTTTATTTTAAATAATAAAAATTTGACGTAGTTGGGTTCCATTCAAATTTTTAGTTTGGTTCTCTATTCATTAGAAACTGTTTTCCGTTAATATTTTCTTAAAGGTGAAATTTAAGTCATTCAGTTGTCCAAAACTAACCAACTGTAACAAAAAGTATGCTTTAAGTTGAAGTATTTTAATAAAACTAACCAAAAAAAAAATTCAAATTGGCAATTGCAGATCTGTCTCTTTGACATAAAATTTAATTCGGATATATTCACATTTCTTTTTCGATTATATTAAAATCAAAGTTTCTTTGCGAATTCTATTTTTCATTAGATTTCCTGCCAAAAACTATTTTTACCATAATATTATGTCACATAGAATACACGAAAAAAAAAAATTTCATATTTAATAGGAAAATTTCCAAAAGAAAATTCCAATTTTAAATAAATTTTATTTTTGATTTTGTGTCGTGTGTCGCTTCTTAATGTATATTTTACTGTTGATCTTTATTAGAGATGCACATGTTTTTGACATTGTGACAGATCGAAAAAGGACCAATTTTTTATTTTGAAATAAAATGAAAAATAAAAATCGAATATTATTACTACGAGCAACTATAGATTTTAGTTTAAGTCGAAAAGGATACTATAATATTATGGTTATTATTATTGTTATTATTATCATGCGACAGTTGGTCATTTTTATAGGAAATTCTATTTGAATCCTTTTTTTTATAAAGTTAAAAACAACAAAAAAAAATATGTCAAAATGCGTTGACGGACGATCTATGTTGAAGGGGTTATATAATTTTTTTCGTTTTTGTATGTAGTAATGTATTTTAGAAAATAGCTTACTCATCAGCACGCCTGGTTGTTTGGTATGAACAAATCCTGGTGAGCTATTTCTTTTTGAGAGCTACTTAGCTCTATGCTGATTTCAATTTCTAAAATTCTAAAACATTCCTAGAACCTAGTTGGTAAGAAGAAGCTTTATTAGTCAGCTTGAAAGTTTTTAGACATCGGTGTGTGTGTGAGCTGAGTTAGGTCGACATTACGCCAAAACATAATCCTTTATAAATCTAATCAAAATTGTCACAAAAAAAAAATCGTAGAAATATTTATTACATTGACCCTTTTTTTGTCCATATATAAGATGGAATCTATAAGATAAAGGATACAAAAAATTGATTGAAAGTTAGTTACAATAAAATTTTGATTTACTTTAGTAATAAATTTCAATATACATATTCCAAAAATGTGTTATTGATGACGATATTAGAATTTTAAGATTAGGATGCCTTAGTTTTTTGTGTTTATCCATTTAGGTTCATGTTGAGTTTTGAAATTTTATGATTGCTATAAATTTAAATTCGTACGAGTAAAAGGTGGTTGGTAAAGAGTGAACTAAGGTTATGGATTTTGAAAATTGTAGAAAAAACTACATATTACATCTTCTGCTTATTGAAGATGTTGTTATTGCGAAGACTATATCATACGGTGATCGAAAAAAGGGACTTCAAGGAATGCAATCTTTGAAAACATTCGTTGAATATTGAAGTATAGAATTTATTACCAAATCCTATCTGTCATTTCTTGGTATAATAATTGGTTAATCGTAGTTAATTCAGTTGACTGATTATAGGATGGGACAGTCCTTGCCTCACAGTCAACAATAATTCGGTAGTAGTGGGATCAGTCTGAGTCAAATCTACCGACAATATCAACCCACAATAATGAATTAAAGCTGATGATTGCTGTAAATGAAACTCAGTCTGATCACTATTACCTACATTCACAACTTTTTCCCATGGTCTTCGCAAAAGATAATTGAAAGTGTAGAATTTGTATGTGGTTCGTGACAGTGCAGGGTCAAAACAATACTGCTCGGTTATCAAGGTGCGATGAGGGAAATTAAGGGCAAAACTCCCTCCAAATCACTAAATGTAATGCAAAATGCCACAAAATAAAAAGAAAATTATAACGAAATCAAGTATAATTAAATATAAATTTAATTGTTTATAAAGATAAACAAAACAAACAATTAATAATGATTTTTTTTCATCCAAAGTTAGGCATGTTTAGTGTTAATTATAATAAATAAAAAATTAACGTCTCTGAATATCTGAAGATACCATGCTAACTAGGGAACTAGGGTTCGAGAGTATTAATCAATTTTCTCTGAGAAATTTATGAACGTCAAATTTAAACCTCTAAGGATAAAAGTCATCAGGGAAAACCCACGAAGGTAAGGTATTCCAAAGATGAGAAACTCTGTTGAAAAAGTCACGTTGAAATGCTATAGTTCTACCTCTACTTATTTGAACCGTGTAAGGACGAGCCGCTACAATTTATCTGGTGTGACGGGAAAGGTTTGCAGATTTAGGTAAAATCAATTAAATATATTAATTCTATTATTAAATAATATATTAATAATATATTAAATAAGTTAAATAAATTAATTAAATAAAATAAATTAATTAAATTAAATAAATAAAATAGAATAAATAAATTAAATAAATCAAATAAATTAAACAAATTAAATAAGTGCATAAAATTAAATAAATTAAATATATTGAATAAATTAAATATATTAAATAAATTAAATTAATCAAATAAATTAAATAAGTTAAATAAATTAAATAAATTAAATAAATAATTAATTTGCGAAATACAAACAAGTGTTTCTTTTATTAAAAATAAATTTATTATAAATTAAATAAATTAAATAAATTAAATTAAATAAATGAATAAATTAAATAAATTAAATAAATTAAATAAATTAAATAAATAAAACCAATAAAATAAATTAAATAAATTAATAAATTAAATAAACAAAATAAATTAAATAAATTAAAAAACTTATATAAATTAAATAAATTAAAAATTTAATGGCAATGTAAAATTCAAGTGGCAATGTATAACAGTCTAATCTCATGCTGGCATTGGGTCTTTTCGGTTTTTCGGTTTGCTGGGTATTTCTTTTATAAAATGCGTAATTTTGAAACCAAGTTATTTTTTACTTCCTTAAGCTACACAGCTAAAAAAAATGACATTTAAGAACAATCTAAGAAACGTAGCTATGTGATAGATGGGATCAGTAATGGCTTAACAATAGCAAAAAACTAAATAAATCTGTATTATAATTTAATCTAGTCAAATGTTTAGATATAGGTAGAATAAAATTTAAAATAATAATTAAAACTAAATGAGTTGCGGTAAAACATTGTATGTTTGTGCAGCGTTAGAAGGCTAAAATGTAATATTTTTTTTTTCCAATAATTATATTTGTTTTTGCTCAATAAAGAAAAAAAAAAAAAAAAAAAAAAAAATTAAATAAAATAGGTTAAATAAATTCAGTAAATTAAATTAATTAAATAAATTAAATGAATTAAATAAATAAAATGAAATAAATAAAATAAATAAATTAAATAAACTAAATAAATTAAAAAAATTAAATAAATTAAATAAATTAAGTAAATTAAATAAATTAAATAAATTAAATAAATTAAATAAATTAAATAAATTAAATAAATTAAATAAATTAAATAAATTAAATAAATTAGGTACACTAAATATATTAAATAAATTAAATGGGTGTTGCAGCTGAAAGTTTGGATATCATTCTAGATCGAGCTCATTGGCCTACTAACACCATTTTATGCCCTTTTATTCAAACTTCAAAAAACTTAAGGCATGTCCAGTTACCGACAGAAACAAACCTTCAATAAATCCTTCAATAAATCTAGAAAATCCTACCCATAGCAGCTTGCAACAAACCAAAAACATTTTTATACATCATTTTAATAAATCAGATAACGTTCAGTCAGTAGACCCCTCACTTCAGTCTTCTTTAAACCTCTATATGCATAACTGTAGCGGAATAAGATCTAAATCCAAGATCATTTTTTTATCAATCTTGAGCAACGACTATGATATCATATTGCTATCAGAGACCTGGCTTACAACATCTTTTAACACAGAAGAATATTTTCCGGCTTCATATACTGTTTTTCGTCAGGATCGTCATTCTTCCGGTGCAAATACAACTGCCAAGGGAGGTGGATTAATTACTGCTGTAAAAAAGGAATTTAAGTTTGAATTTGTATGCTCAACTGTGGAAACGGCCGAACTTCTTTGCATTAAGGTCAAATGTGGTAGTGGATGGATATTTATTGTCAATAAATATATTACTTGTAATAGCTCTGATGCAATATACAGTTCTTTGGTTGCATATATCTCCAACTTTATAATACCATTAGTAAGCAGTGAAGATCATATATTGTTTGCTGGTGACTTTAATCTTCCAAAAATTCACTGGGAAACTCGGGAAGGTGAACTGTATCCTGTATTTGGTTCCGTTAACGCTAATCTCAACACCTTTATTGACAGTTTTTTTGGATTTGGGGTCAAACAGTACAGCAACATAAAAAATTCAAACGGACGTTTTTTGGATTTAGTTTTTTGTTCAACGTCAGCCATTGAGATAGTCCCCTGCGATGATTTAGCTGGGAAAACTAGTATTTATCACACACCGTTGAATATTAAATTATTTATATCAATCTGCGCTTTCAGTGATTTGAAATGTTGTGACTTTGTATATAATTTCAATAAAACTGACTTTATATCGTTGAATAGTTTTCTTGATAATACAGATTGGAATTCACTATTTAGTTGTTGTGATTTGGCAACTACCATCTCACGTTTCGAATATATCTTGCTGTATGGAATAGAAATGTTTGTTCCAAGAAAGAAAGCCAAACGTAAGAGCTATGAACCTTGGTATAATAAACCGTTAATTTCTTTGGAAAATCGTCGAATTAAAGCTCGAAATTTAAACGAAGCAATGACCCACAAGACTATTTAATATATAGGCAGCTAAGAAGGAGTTTCAAAATTTTAAATAAATTTTTGTACGCAACCTATATTTTAGAAATAGAACAGAATATACGCAGTGATCCTAAGTGTTTTGTTTTTTTAGATATATAGGCAGCTAAGAAAGAGTTTAATTTTAAATAAATTTTTGTACGCTACCTACATTTTAGAAATAGAACAGAATATACGAAGTGATCCTAAGTGTTTTTTTAGATATTTGGATTCAAAACGAAAAGAAAATGGTTTACCGAATTCTATGTGTTTCAACGGGACTTCGTTAACTGGACCACAAGAAATAAGTGAAGCATTTGCTGAGTTTTTCAAGAGTGTCTATGATCAATCATCTAACATATCAGCAGAGTTTGACGCGGATAATAAATTCATCTTCAATGTTTTTCAGCTTACCCTTGAAGAAGTATATAAAGGTCTATTGGAGCTTGATAGTAAAAAAGGTGCTGGTCCTGACGGTATTTCACCCATACTTTTTAAAGAATGCAGTTCTACTCTAAGCCAGCCTTTAACTCATATTTTTAATCTGAGTCTACAAGAAGAATGCTTTCCTGATTCTTGGAAAACCTCTTTTATTCGACCGATATTCAAATCCGGTAGTAAATATGATGCAAAAAATTATCGTGGTGTAGCTATATCTTCTGTAATTCCCAAACTTTTTGAAAAGTTGGTTAAATGTCGTTTGGAGTTTCACCTGAAAAATGTAATATTAACTGCACAGCATGGATTTGTTCAAGGACGATCTACCATTACTAACTTAATGCTTCTCTGTAACCATCGTTTTGATGATGCTGAAAATGGTTATCAGACCGACGTAATGTACACGGATTTTTCCAGGGCGTTTCATCGCGTAGACTGTGAAATACTTCTTCAGTTGGCTGAGTACAACTCTGAGTATATTCCAATTAAATGGTTAGCGTCATATTTGCACAGAAGAAAACAGTTTGTTAAAATTGGAGACTTCACGTCGTCTACTTTTGAAATAACATCTGGAGTACCTCAAGGTAGCCATATTTGACCATTTTTATTTATTCTGTTTATTAATGACGTAATGCAATGTTTTGAATTTGCGAAATGCTTAATATATGCCGATGATTTGAAAATTTATGCAAGTATTAAAACGATAGCTGATGCTGAAAGTTTTCAAAATGATATTGACAACTTCTGCTCATAGCATCATAGAGTACCCGTACATAATATACGACGAACAGTTGGACAGAGTTAATAACTTTCGAGATTTGGGAGTTATATTCTGCCATGATTTGTCATTTAACATACATATTGACAGCATCATTAGTAAAACAAACGCAATGTTGGGTTTCATCAAAAGAAATACAAAAGATTTTGTTGACCCAAATACATTAAAACTGTTGTTTACTTGTTACGTACGCTCAAACTTAGAGTATGCGTCCGTCATTTGGTCTCCGAACTACAAACTGCACTCCAATAGAATTGAGAGTATCCAGAAACAATTTTTAATTTATGCTCTAAGAAATTTACCATCCGATCGAGAAGGATATATTAGGGAGTCATACAACAACCGACTAAGGGTTCTCGGTTTGCAGAGTAGACGTAGACGAAAGGATGCCTGTGCGGTCTTTGATCACGATGTACTGTGCAGCCGTTTTGATTGTCCTGATCTTCTGTGCTTGTTTGACTTAAGTGTTCCTGTCCGACGTCTACGACCAAGAAATTGTATTTTACATGTACCGCTGAGCCATTCAAATTATGCAATGTTTGAACCAATTCTAAAATGCGTAAAGTCTCTTAATAAATTCAATGATGTATTTGATTTTAACAGTTCACGAGATATTTTTAGATTTAGAGAGTAAGTTATGTTTTAAAAAATAATAAGTAATAATTTTCAAATTGTATATACTATACTGCAGGAAAAAAAAAATAAATAAATAAATTAAAAAAACTACAAAAACTAAATAAATTAAAAAAATTAAATAAATTAAATTAATTAAATAATCTAAATAAATTAATTTATTTAAATAAATTAAATAAATTAAATAAGTTCAAAAAATAAATAAATTAAATAAATTAAATAAATTAAATAAATTAAATAAATTAAATAAACTAAATAAATTAAATAAATTAAATAAATTAAAAAACTTATATATATTAAATAAATTAAAAAATTTAATTGAATTAAATAAATAAAATAAATAAAATAGATTAAATAAATTCAGTACATTAAATTAATTAAATAAATTAAATAAATTAAATAAATTAAATAAATTAAATAAATTAAATAAATTAAATAAATTAAATAAATAAAATAAAATAAATAAAATAAATAAATTAAATAAACTAAATAAATTAAAAAAAGTAAATAAATTAAATAAATTAAATAAATTAAATAAATTAAAAAACTTATATATATTAAATAAATTAAAAAATTTAATTGAATTAAATAAATAAAATAAATAAAATAGATTAAATAAATTCAGTACATTAAATTAATTAAATAAATTAAATAAATTAAATAAATTAAATAAATTAAATAAATTAAATAAATTAAATAAATTAAATAAATTAAATAAATTAAATAAATTAAATTAATTAAATAAATAAAATAAATAAAATAAAATAAATAAAATAAACAAATTAAATAAACTAAATAAATTAAAAAAAGTAAATAAATTAAATAAATTAAATAAATTAAATAAATTAAAAAATTAAATATATTAAATAAATTAAAAAATTTTAATAAATTAAATAAATTAAATAAATTAAATAAATTAAATAAATTAAATAAATTAAATAAATTAAATAAATTAAATAAATTAAATAAATTAAATAAATTAAATAAATTAAAAAACTTAAATAAATTAAATAAATTAAAAAATTTAATTAAATTAAATATACTAAATAAATAAAATAAGTTAAATAAATTAAGTAAATTAAATAAATTAAATAAATTAAATTAATTAAATAAAATATATAAATTCAATAAACTAATCATATTAAAAAAATTAAATAAATTAAATAAATTAAATAAATTAAATTAATTAAATAAATCAAATAAATGAAATAACTTATTAAATAAATAAATAAATAAACAAATAAATAAAGTACATCAAATAAATTAAATAAATTAAATAAATTAAATAAATTAAATAAATTAAATAAATTAAATAAATTAAATAAATTAAATAAATTAAATAAATTAAATAAATTAAATAAATTAAATGACTTAAATAAGTTAAATAAGTTAAAGAAATTAAATAAATTAAATAAATTAAAAAAATAAACAAATTAAATTAATGAAATAAATAAAATAAATTAAATAAATTAAATAAATTAAAAAAATTAAATAAATTAAATAAATAAGTGACTTAAATAAGTTAAATAAATTAAATAAATTAAAAAAATTAAATTAATTAAACAATTTAAATAAATTAAATATATTAAACAAATTAAATAAATTAAAAAAATTAAACAAATTAAATAAATTAAATAAATTAAATAAATTAAATAAATTAAATAAATTAATTTAATTAAATAAATTAATAAACTGAATAAATTAAATAAATTAAAAAAAATAATTACATTAAATAAATTAAATAATTTTTTTTTTTTTTTTTTTTATTATAAGTTAGGCATGTTTAGTGTTAATCATAATAAATTATTAATTAACGTCTCTGAATATCCGAAGATACCATGCCAACTAGGAAGTGTGGTTAAGTTTGAATAAATTAAGTTTCTTTTAGAAATTTATGGACGTTAACTTTAAAACTTTGAGGATTAAAGCTATCAGGAAAAACCCATGAAGGTAAGGCGTTCCAGAGATGAGAGACTCTGTTGAAAAAATCACGCTGAAAGGCAACAGTTCTGCACCTTTTTATATGAACCGTAAAAGGATGGGCTATAACATTTGCTCTGGTGTTACGCAATGGAATTGCTAGTTCAGGTAAAATTGATTTAATCTCTTCAGAAGTTCGTTCATCCATAATGTATTTGTAGAAAATTGTCAAATCCGCAACATTTCGTCTGTGCTGTAAAGAATCAAGCTCATCAGTAAGAGTTGAGTTCCCAATCAGTTTAACAGCTCTGCGCTGAACAGAATCAAGGCACTTCAAACTACTATAATAAGCTCCACCCCATATGTGAGAACAGTACTCCATGCAGGGACGTATAAATGATTTGTAGATTAAAAGAAGCTGTTCGCTATTAAAAAACTTACGACATCGTCCCAAAAAGCCCAATTTTTGAACAGCGTTCTTAGCTAGGTTAAAAATATGAGAATTCCATTTCAAATTATTTTCAACTTCTACTCCTAAAAGCCTAACAGATCCTTTGTCTACAAGATCTTTAGAGTCAAACTTCAATGGAAACGGATTAGGTGTGGATAATCTAGAAAAATAACAAGCCTGTGTTTTGCTCGTATTGAATTCAACACTATTAGCGAGCCCCCAATCCAAAATAGTTTTAAGGTCATGGTTTAAAGAATCTATTAAATTTGATCTACAGTTGTTAAGCGCTAACTGTGAATATAATTTAGGGTTCTCATGAGACGCATGAAGAGTGCTATCATCAGCAAAACTATGGATAGGACTAATCGTTGAATCCAACAAATCATTAATATAAATAAGAAAAAGAGTTGGTGACAAAGCAGAACCCTGAGGAACTCCTGCATTAGTTGAAAAGACATCCGATGAAATACCATCAACATTGACCCGAAATTTCCGCTCGGAAATAAAACTTTGTATCCAAGATATAAGCTGCTCATCCAAACCATTACATCTTAATTTGCAAATAAGATTGTTGTGCCAAACTTTATCAAATGCTTTGGATATATCAAGAGCAATACCGAAAGTCTCACCATGATTTTCAAGCGATTTGTTCCATATATGAGTGACAAAGGAAAGTAAATCTCCCGTCGCTCTTCCTTTTCGAAACCCGTATTGTCTTTCATTAAGTAGTTTGGATGACTCTAAGAAGCTCATTATATTAAAATTAATATATTTTTCAAAAATTTTAGAAACAACCGATAAAATTGAAATGGGTCTGTAATTTGTTGGATCAGTCTTACTACCCTTTTTTGGAACTGGTTGTACGCTTGCAATTTTCCATATTTCAGGAAAAACTCCTTTCTTATATGACAAATAAAAGATTTTAGTGAGGATTGGTGCTAACTCCCTAGCAAAGGTTTTCAGAATAATTGGGGGAATACGATCTGGTCCAGATGCCTTGTTAGTATTAATTTGTAAAAGCATTTTCCGAACAATGTTTTTACGAAAAATTATGGGCATCATGTTGTGCGAAACTCTAGGAATTGACTTAGGTAAGAAATTGGGTTCGTTTAGTGTAGAATTTCTAGAGAAATAAATTCCCAGAAGGTTAGCTTTTTCTTTTGGGTCTATTACCGGCACATCTCCATCAATTAGGGGAGGTAGAGAAGACTTACAAAAATTACCATGGACATCCTTAACCGCTTTATAGAAATTTCGTGAACCAGTTGGATGTTCAGCAAACTTAGACGCTTTTTTCCTATTAAACAGATTTTTTTCTGCATCTATTAGTTTTCTACATATATTTCTCTCAATTCGGTACTGTTTAAGGTTTTCATCAGTTTTGTTTTGATTAAACTTTTGAAATGCCCTTTTCTTAATTTTAATTGCCGTTTTGCATTTTTTGGAAAACCATAGATCAGTCTTAGGAACGGTTAATCTATTGGGAATAAATTTTCGCATACCCTCAAGAATAGCCTCCGAAAAATTTAACGCAGCTATGTTAGGGTCTTGACCGGTAAGACAATTACGTTTCCAGGAAAATTGTTTAAAAAAATCTCTAAGACCCTGCCAATTCGCAGCTTTATAGTCCCAAACAAGACGAGGATTTGCTTTAAATTGTTTTGGAGTTTTTAAATTTAACTGTGTAGAGATCATATTATGATCTGAACCACCTAAAGGTTCTGATACTTTAAATTTTACCAGGTAAGGATCATTTGTTAAAAACAAATCAAGTAAGTGACTATTTTGTCCCGGAATATCAGGTACTCTGGTAGGCTGATCTATAATCTGTGTGTAATTATGGTATAAGTTAAATAAATTAAATGAATTAAATAAATTAAATAAATTAAATAAATTAAATAAATTAAACAAATTGAATAAATTAAATAAATCAAATAAATTAAATAATTGAAATAAATTAAATATATTAAATTAAATAAATTAAATAATTTGAATAAATTAAATAAATTAAATAAATTAAATAAATCTCTACAAGTCATCAAATCAGCGCCTTACAGCAAGAAAACGTATAGCAATTGAAGTCATAAATGAAGATACATCAAGCCACTGCCATGCTCGTTCAATAAATATATTAATAAAGTACAGATAGATCCGTCGTTCGATGAAAACTTATTTTTATCTGCGTTAGTGTCAATAAAAAATAACCCACGTCTATTTGGGAAAGTTGAAATTTTTAGCAGTAAGCGGTAAGTTCTACTTGATAGCGGTGCTTCGATAAGTACCATGGGAGGTTCATTTGCTATTGAAATTCTTAAAACAACTGTACTTCTCACTTTGCCTCATGAAGATATTAACACTGCATATACTAAAAATTAAAGGGTCTATGGATATTTTACTACGAGAGTATCCATCATAGGAATGAAAAAAAATAATGGTAGTCCCTTCTCTTTCCCATAAATAGTAATTGGGTGATTTCTTTGAACTCTACAATTTATATCAGCCTTCACTACAACGACTTATAATAGGAACGGTTGAACCTTCGTTATCCAGTCTGACAACAGTAACGACTAAAAAATGCAATCCATTTTCTGCCACCCTTCTCGAAGCAGGGATTAGAAAAAACTTATTTGATATTATCCCATATCTCCAGCTGTCGAGAAGTTAATCTGAAACGAGCTAACCAGTATGTTGTCTTTAAGGATAATCAACACCTGAAATAGTGTCTGGAATTCAACAGTTGTTCTAGCTTGGAAGCCAGGTAGGGTACGACTGTATCTAGATTCATGAAAAGTGAATTGTTTCATCAAGCCATTAGTGTACCCCCCGCAATAAATAGGTGGAATTTTAAGTCGCAATTTCAAGCCTTGATCTTAAGGATGCGTTATGGTAGATTCCAACGGCATTATTATATTAAGGAAAAATCAAGTTCCAGGTCGTACACTTTACTGCATCGTTCGCTTCCTATTTGGACTTCGTAACGCTGCTCAAACAACGACGATGCTTATGGATCGTGTAATACCTCTTAAATTTAAGAACCAGGAATTCGTTTACCTAGACGACTTTCTCATAGTTTCATCCACATTTGATTCACACCTACCGATATTAGTAGAGGTTACTAAAAATGTGAAGTGAGCGTATCTCATATTTAATATTGAAAAATGTAAGTTCTTCTAACCTGAAGTTGAATACCTTCGATGCTTCGCGATATGGATGGTATGAAAATAGATAAAGATAAAGTGGCAGTGATTTCAGAGTGCCCGATCCTATTCTTGGATTAAGTTTGATATAACCTGACTACAGAAGATTTCTGAGTTTGCGCTTCTCACAGCTCATATCTGGTGTGATGCAGTGCAGTGTGATGCATGCAATTATGGGATCAGATGTGTATTGACACAAATAAACGATGATGATGTAGAACACCCACTGGTCTTTATGTCCAAGAAGTTGAACTCGGCGCAACGAAAACATAGTGTGGGCGAGCAGGAATTTTTGGTCGTCATTCTATGGATCAAAAAATATAGAACTTATTTTGAAGGATACGCCTCGTCATCACTGACCATGCATAATTGAAATTAAAATGGAGTTGAAAACTTCAAAGGTACACCGTCGATATAAAATATAGTAATGGATCTCCGAGTGACGTTCTTGATGCACTTTCCCACGTACACGGTCTTACCAGAAGCTGAAGTGGGAAGGACACTGTATCGTTTACAGCGCTTCTTGGAAGCGCAATTGGGTTACCAACAATGCAATAGGTGACATATTTCTTGAGCGCTGACTATTGTTGGTGACTTATTTCTGTCCTTCTCAATGTTTTTTCATGCAAGTAATAACGTGCCATCATAGAAGAATTTTACATAACTAAGATTGGGGGTGCTGTCGTTGACCTCTAGCACCCCTAAGTAACCTTGGTTAGTGATATCTCATTGCTATTGTCAGTGGTAAAATCTCACGTGAACTCGTATATCAACAGCAGAGATCTGAGTGCGCGTTGTTGTCTCTTATATAAAAACTATAAATCAACTCCCCTCCAGAGAGACTGGACAAAAAATAAAATTTTAGATTTTCCCCAAAATTTATAAATAATTTAGCTAATCTAAATGTAATTCAATTAAAATTTTAATTAATTTAATAATTATTTAACTTTATTGTTCAATTCAACAATTTCTACAACAAAAACAACACAAAAGTAAAAATGAAATTTGATTCAACAATTTTCTATCAATAAGTTAAAATAAATAAAACAACAACAAGAACTTTTTACACTAAAAGCTTTACTTTTTAATATTAAATAAATAAAACAAACAAAAAATAATTTTATTTTTCTTTAATCGTAATAATTCAAGTGGAAATTTATTTTCTTATAGTTTAAGAAATCAGAACAGAACAGAAGAGAGAAAAGAAATGAGTTTCCTTTTGATCGTAATCTTTATTGAAATTTTTTTGAAAAGAAAAACATCAAAAATCAAAAGAAAATATTATTTTTATTTATATAGGAATGAAATGGAAAAACCTTTTTACGATTTTCTTCTAATTTAATTTATTTCTTTTCATTTTGTACTTTTAGTTATGTGATTTTTTTTTAAAAAAAGGTTAAGAATTTTATTTTTAATTCTTGACCATTTTAGGGGAAGAAAATCCAAATTATTTTTTTCCTGGTAGATGGATTTAAGATTATTTTAATTACTTGATTGAAAATTAAGGTTTTTTTTGGTGTTAACAGATTATGTTTATTGATAATTAAATGGATATAGATAGATTTTTAATGAAGTAGAAAAATAAATCGAAAGACTTTGTTTTCATTAAAGATCATATGTTATGGGGTGACGATGTATTACCATTTCGCACATAGTATTTTCAACGAAATTTTAATCTAAGAATCATTTTTTTGCAAGAGTCTTATACAGCCTAGCCACTGTAAACTGTGCGTTGATGAAAAATTATCCCAAAAGGTTCTGAAGCTTAGCCTTCGTAATTACATATTGGAGGTAGTAAGAACTCTAGTGTTCAGTTTCCAGATTGTTTTGGTCTGTTGACGACCTCATACAGCAAAAATGGTTGTTTTGCTCTTTTATCTTAACGATTGGCCAGCTAGCTTGGACTCCTTGAACATTGTAAGGTTTATCTCTGCGACAACTTGCTCGATTGGTACAGTGTTTAACTGTTCCGCTAAGTATTACTAACTGTAAGCATTCCTTAGGGTTCTCCTCAAATAGGTCCCTCAATGTGTTCCTGGGGTTCTGCAACCAAATCATTTGATGATCCAACCGGAGGGGTTCATTTGAGAATCTCCATATATTTATGAACTGTCCAACCCAATGCTTGCTACCGCTAAGTCCAACACCTCTGTAATGAAGAGCTTCTCATTGAAACAATGAGAATGGCATATCAGGATGCGTACCTAGAGTTATTTTAACGCCGTAACGACTAAGGCTCAGTCATCGTGGATTTGAGATATTAAAAACCTGCTGCTTCAGCACAAATGCAGAAATGTACGCAATTTTCGTGAATTTTACAGAAATGAGAAAACAAAATACAAGTGAGAAAATGAGACTCTGGCGACCCCTTTTTCGAAAGAACCGCGATCAGCACGTTCCACCCCCACATTCACTCACATAAATACTTATTCAAGCTCATCCACACCCCTAAATTATAAGAGTAATAAAGAGTAATTTAATTTCACTCACCCCATGATTATATCCTCCTGGTCTCCAAGTCTTATTATCTTAGCCCTCCATCAGCCTCCAACAATGCCACAGGTAAAATAGGATTGGTGAAAATAACTGCATAAATGATATTGTATCAATTTGTGAGAGTTACGCTGCAATAACTCAGCGATTGATGGCAAGGTGATAATATGATGTAAATATTGTATATTAATACGTAGTAAAATACGATGAATAAATTGATAATATGATGTACAAATTGTAAATACGTTATATAAGTTGACGATTATGATATAAGTAGCATAAAAATACGTTGAATAAGTTGCAAATGCAATGTAATAATTGTATATAAATACGTTGAATAAGTTGCAAAGGCGATGTAGCAATTGTATATAAATACGTTGAATAAGTTGCAAATACGATGGAACAATTGTACATAAATACGTGGAATAAGTTAATATTGATGAGGTAAATATTGTAAATAAATACGGCCAGTAAGTTGAAAATACGAGGTTAATATTGTATATTAATACGTTGAATACGTTGAAAATACGATGTAAACAATTGTACATTAAGACGTTGAATATGTTGAAAATACGATGTAAAAATTTGTATATCAAAAACGTTGTATAAGTTGAAAAAGGTGTATAAAAATACGTTGAACAAGTTGATACTACGCTGTACAAACTGTATGTGAATACGTTGAATAAGTTGATAATTTTCGATACCAGTTGTGTAAAAATACGTTGAATAAGTTGACAACATGATACACCAATTGTATATAAAAACGTCGAAAATGTGGAAACTACGGTTTGCAAAATGGTCAAATACGGTGGATTAGATAATATTGAACGATTACGACCTTAAAACCCGGATACAGCACAGCGGTAAATCCAATTAGGTTTTAAAAAAAACACAACAAAGTTTCTGTTAGTTTGGTATATTCACAAAAATTATTCAATTTTATATTTTAATTTATAATACGATAATTAAACTAGAACATCCCATCGGGTCGTTCATTTAGACAAATGAAATAAATTAGTTAAAAAAAAACTATATCACAGCATACTATCATTTGTTTGGACAAAAACGAAAAAAATTACTTAAGTTATCATATAAAGTTATGATCCAAAATTTTGTTATTATATTCACAAAAAAAAACAATTCAATTTTATATTTTTGTTTATAATACGATAATTAAACTAGAACATCCCATCGGATCGTTCATTAAGACAAATGAAATAAATTAGTAAAAAAAACTATATCACACCATACTATCATTTGTTTGGACAAAAACGAAATAAATTACATAAGTTATCACATAAAGTTATGATCCAAAATTTTGTTATTATATTCACAAAAAAACAATTCAATTTTTATCTATACATTTGCTTATTCAACTAATTAATTGCACAATTATTTTTACTAGTATTTAGCCGTCACATTCGACAGAACAAAGAAAAGAATACAGTTCCAATAGGAATTACGGAAAACAGTTCCAATAGGAAGTCAACAAAAATAAATTTAGACAAAAAATGTCTGCTACACATTTAACCAACTTAATATTTTGAGTTTAACCCATATAAACAAAAATGTCCCGAGGCTATAATTGGGTTAAGGCGTGGCACTTTCATGACATTTTCATTGAATTTAAAAAAAACATTAATAAGATATTACATTCGTTTGAAATAAAAAAAAAAACACGAGAATAGTCTTCAATTACCTTGATTTGGGTTCGCGATCAAAGCTTATTAACATTTTTCTAGTTCCGGTAATTGATCCAGAATCTCCTTCATCAATATTACACTGCTTAAAGCAAAAGATTGAACACTCTCTAACATGCAGAAATCACTGAACAACACAAACAAATGCGAAATTTTTTTTTGTTATTCCTTTCGGAAATCTATTTTGTTTTTGTATATATTTTTTTTTTGGAAATTTATTGTAAACTATCACCATTTAATTTTATTATTTTTAATATATTTTTGAAAGAATAAAACGTACACATCATCATCCGACGATGCCAAAGAAAACCAAAATCCAAAATGTAATGACAGACTAAGAGTCGTCAAACAACCGAATGAAAAAATGTAGTACTAAGAGGTTGAAAGATTGTATAGTCATTCCTTTTATAGCAATTCTTTAGTATCGAAAAATTCGAAAAAGTGTTTCTGATGCCAGGAAATTAATTTACATTATGTAAATTAAATGTTAGGACCTTTTTTTCGTTAAAACAAAACTGTTTGTTACTTTGTAATACACAACACTGCAAAATAATTCAACGAAATAAATTATTTCCAACACACTTGTAAGACATATCAATGAATTAGAATGGATTAAACGTAAGTTTAATCGATTTTATGATGTTTATGTATTACGAAATAACAACTTACAACAGTATTGCAGTGAAATTCAGATCTATAACGGAAAGGTAATTTGATAAAAATACCCATATAGGAAATCGAATGCAGAACGCATTGTAGGATAATAATTTTTTCCATTGTGACGATTGGACAAACATGCACAGCTGTTTTGAGGTTTGAAAACTTCGTTGATCTAGTACGGTTAGTGTTTAGAGAATTCAAATTTTAGCAGTATGGTAAGTTTAAATAAATTTTAGCAATTTATGTAACGGAAACTAAGTAAAAATATGTCTTTAGATCGTGGATGGATGAGAAACTATTATGAACTACGTATGGTAAGCAAAATTGTGAATTACTAGAAAACAGACATTGAATAAATCGAGAACTTTACCGCTCTACACTATCATGCTCCAGTCTACATTACACCTCCTGTTTTGTCCTTGTAAGTATTTGCAGCAACTCCTGTACCTCTGCAATTGGTATCTGTAACCATTTTCCTGCAAAGTAAGCAAACTGCCCGAGTGTGATGGTAGGTGGTTTGACCACATAGTCTCTGGTAAGAAAATTTGAAAGAATAATTAATATTTTTCCTTAATCATAATGCACGTTCTAAATGAGTTTGCTTTATTATTCTATACTACCTTTGCCTTGCTGTATGCAAAACCCCTCACATGTTTCTTATAAATCCAGGTTTCTGCATCAGTGTACGCTCTAGCTTGTTACGAAGGATATTTCGGAATATACCAATTCAGTGTTAAAAATTTTTATTTTCTTTTCTTACCTTTCTTCGTCACAAGGTGCCCAATTCCAGACCTAAATCCACGAATTTTTATTTTTCATGACATTAGACTCCTCTTTCATAACCATATATCCAAGTTCAGTTTTGTAGAAAATTCAAATATTAATAATATAAATTACAACCGTTCCCATGTTTCGTTTTTATAATCATTGCAAAAACGTTTTCAAAAATTATCCAATTTCTTTCTTTCCCACATCAAAACTGAAACTAAGTTTTAATGATTCAATTTCTTTCTCGAACTCTGATAAGGTCTGTTTTTAATTATGGGAAATTTTAACCATTCCCACAGTTTAGTTTATTTATGGAGTCATTTTTTTTAAAGCCTCAAATGCATTTCTTTTGTAGCATATTAACAAAAAGCTCAGATGACACCGAGGTGTAAGCTGGAAAGAAAAAAATTGCAGTTTTATAATCCAATCAAATCAAGTAAAGTGAGAGAAAAAAATATAATTGTAGTGATCTGATTTGAAATCATTTCTAATTTGTTGTGTTGAGATTTATTGGTACCAAATTAACTAGTAATTAGAAGAAAAGAATTATAATTTTATGATCCAATAAAATCTAGTAAAGTGAAGAAAAAAAATTTATTTCTTTATGTCTTTTGCATATCATCACTAGACGGTGGCATTTGCGTTATACAACGGTCTAAGTGAGTTTAAGTAAGTTTAAGTTATGTAGTGGTTTAATTTAGTTTGATAGATTAAGATGTATCGGCCATCTTTGTTGATAGATGGTTGGTGTTCTTTCAGATCACGTAACTATTGTATCTGTAAATATGGTCTAGTGTAGCTTAGAGATCGTGGTGTAGGGATCGCTGAGGTAAGTAGAGATCACTGGATTTTGTTTAGCTCATTTATTTAACCGCTTATAATTATAGGACTATCTAGTTACTGGACAACCCTGTAATGAAGCGCTGCTTCGTTTACCAGACAACGAAGTGGCGTAGCAGGCCGCGCATCTAGCGAGATTTATTTAGAGCTCCAAACCAGCTGCAGCCTGCAGAGACGATAAAGAAATCCTGCTACTCCAACACAAATATCAGAATTGTACGCGTATAATAACAGATAAAAATGGCAAAAAGAAAAAGGCAAGGAAACCAAGTAGACTCTGGCGACCCCTGTATACGGACGAACCACGATCACCACGTCCAACCCCATAATTTTAATCCATACATTCGCTCGCGCACACCATCCATACCGCCCATACACTCACGCTTGCTTACACGTTCGCCATCATACACACCCTCATACGCTCGCGCCTATATACGCACTCACACACTACTCTCATCGTCGAGTTCACTGCTTCCATCGCATCAACACAAATAAATAAAACAGAGAACTTCTATTTTCCTTAAGATGTCGACATTTATTTTTCTCTAGTTATTGAAGGTTCAAAACTACGTTCGGAGATATATGAACGAAACTTCAACCTCCATTTCCCACTGTATTCTCCTCAGAATTATATTCAGGAGTCAAAAAAAGAAATTTAAATGACTCACCCCATGTTGTGGCAAATTCCCGCGTATCCGCCTTCTTGGATTCACTTTAGCCCGCCATGTCCCTCAGCCGCAAACAAAATCAGAATTTTACGGGTTAGCTACCACTTGTACCGTGGTAATTTATTTTTACTCCTTGGTTGGACACAATGCTGGATCGGGTCAGTAAATACTTTCTTTTATATTTTTCCAAATCTTTCTTTTTGTTTTATTTAATCGAAAACACACCGTTGTAAATACGGTTTAAAAAAGGTTTATTAAATTCCACATTAAATTTTTAAACATATAATTCCTTTTTTTATTTTGTTTTAGATAATAGGTAGTTATATGCACAGTTATTTCAATTCAATTTAAGCTACTTAATTATGATCTTACGTCAATTAAATTAAATAAACATCAGCAAATGATTTCTCTTAGTGTTAATAATTTTCTTATTTGCTATTTATAGATAGCGACACGAATAACATAAATTTTACTATTGTACATCACAGGTTTTAGCATTCAAAATACGTAACGTTTAATAATTTATATCACAGATCTTAGCATTTAATAAAGTAAAGTTTAATAATTTAGATCACAGATTTTAACCTTCAAAAAGTAAAGTCTAATAGTTCATATCACAGATTTTAGTATTCCAAACATGGTAAAATATACTGATTCTATATCACCGGTGGTTATTTTAATGCACTCTACATTATCCCAGAATAAACGATAACTTCCATTTTTGGGTGTGGTTCTTCATTGTCTCCAAGAGCACATGTCTCCAAGAGCACAAAAAATCATCACAGAACCATAAAATAATCTGCCGCTATTTTCTGTTACAGACGTCAAACTTCAACAACAGCTGTGATGGTATTCGACACAAAGTCGACTAAAAGGAAGAAGCTATCTACCGGCATCTATTTATAGTATATTAACGGCCGTTTACAAACAATAACAAAACGATAAGTTTGTTTCTTGGGTATTTTCTTTCGTTAAGGCTTGCACCCACTAAAGAGTTTGCACAACTAACTCATAATAAACTTGAAAACAAATTCTGGAAGAAAGAAGATTAGGAACTGAGTGCAAGAAATTGTGTTGGAAAAGGGTAAAATTAAATTAGAAAGTTCTTGTTAATGTAGAAAGTAGTGCGACTCCAAATTACGAAGTTTAAATAACAGCTCCATTACAACCCACGACCAAACTTAAACGACTGGACCAAGTGCAACAAGCGGGTCCGAATTCATAACTAGATGGTTAATCTTTAACGTTGG